>JAVANC010000010.1:48060608-48350608 GCA_033319125.1 Parnassius glacialis
CAAGGAATGCCACAAAGCACGGTCCTGAGCCACCTGCATCCATCGACTTCCTGCATGCCTTACCAGGTCGTCACTCCATCTCGTGGGGGATCGCCCTACACTTCGCCTACCGGTACGAGGCTGCCACTCGAGAACCTTTCTTCCCCATCGGTTGTCGGTTCTTCGAGCTATATGGCCGGCCCACTGCCACTTCAGCTTACTAATCCGTTGGGCTATGTCGGTGTGTTACATACATGATTGTAATAGTGGCGTAGCTATGTGTGGGCGAACTGGGCCCTCGCCCACGGCCTCGCACTAAAAGGGGCCTCGCGAGACCCCCTAAAATGCGATGCCTCCAGACTTTACCACAGATGACTAATTAATTTGATCACTTTTACCCTTGAAGAAGTGAAAGTGTGTTGTTTGGAGCCTCGCAAGAAACCCCCTTAAATGCGACTGCGAGGCCTTTTAAAATACCTTCAAAGACCGTGATTGTTACATTGACGGAATACGAGACTTGTCAGGAATTAATAGATATGAGTAGGTACGAGGGTAACACTCAAAGTTCTTAAAAAATCAAAAACTAAACAAACTAGCAAATTATTACTCTTATTATATCTTTTCACAATAGTGTCCATATACATCTTTTTTAAGAAGTTTTTCTTTTATTTTCGGAAATAAATAAAAATCGCAAGGTCGGTGCTATAGGGCAGGTGACCCAGTAATTCCACGTCTGACGTCGCCAAGTAGTCGATTGTTTGCTTGGCGGTGTGCGACGAGGCCTTGTGGTAGTGAAGGAGGATCCTACTGCGAGGTTGTTTCTCCCGAACTTTTTCCAAGACAAATAGCAAACAATTGTTAGTATAGCACTCTGCAATAACTGTTTTTCAATCCACTAAAACAATTGTTGCGTAATGACCTGTCCTTCCGAAGAACGAGGCCACCATCTTTTTTCCCCACGCTTCGACTTCTCTTCACTTTAGTTGGCAACTCCTGGGAAGGAAACACCCAGACAGCAGACTGTCTCTTAATTTCAGGATCATAACAATAAATCCAGCTTTCGTCACCTGTAAGTATGTCGAACACAGCATTTGAGTCACCTCCATTAAATGCTTGAAACATTTCACGACACCAATCAACACGACGGAGTTTTTGGGCCTCAGTCAAGTTATGAGGTATCCACCGGGCAGAAAGCTTCCTGACTGCTAAATATTCATGGAGGATTTTGTGTACTTGACTCATACCGATGCCTTATCTTGTCCGAATCTGCTGATAAGTCACCTTTTTTCAGTCTCTATCACACGCCGCACGAGACTGATGTTATCTTCAGTCATCGACGTAGAAGGCCGTCCCCATTGAGTTTACAAGACTAAATCAATGGCCGTCCCTCACGCAGGTCATCGGTGTGATTAGTACGACCACGTTTAAACTCATTAAACCAGTTATAAACAGTGGCACGAGATGGGGCTGCATCGTGAAAGGCCAATCGAAGTCTATCATATCTTTTTTGTTGACTTAAATAACATCGAAATTCATAAAAAATTAGTGTACGAAAATTTTCTCGCGTTAAATTCATGCTGATGTGACGTAGACAATTTTCAATTTGCAGCCAAATCGTAAAGAAATGACAAATTAATAAAATACATACACAATAATATTGGCAGAGTTCCATTTTCAAAATTTGAACTTATTTTTTAGGGTTCCGTACCTCAAAAGGAAATAACGGAACCGGAATATAGGATCTGTCTGTATGTCTGTCAAGACCCTTTTTCTTAGGAACGCGTGGAGGTATCAAGCTGAAATTCATAACAAATACTCAAGTCTACTGTCCCTTGGAGCTGTGAAACAATCAAACTACTAAGCCAACGCAATTAAAAGATACAGCCGTTTATGCCGCAAATTTTCGACATTCACAAAGGAATCAAATTCTACAGGGTACTTCCCGTGAACTCAGAATCTTAAAATTTGGTACGAAGCAACGTATTATAGTACAGATAAAGGAAAAGTTGCGAAAAGCATAAATTTTTAGTTACATCATGTAATAAAAATATTTTTTATAATTTAAAACTTACGTACTTACGGATTTGTTCGGAACCCTCGGTGCGCGAGTCCGACTCGCACTTGGCCGGTTTTTTATTATATCTTTTACAAGTGGCCAGTTCTAAAAACTTTCAGTGTCGCCTTCGTATGTCGTGTCAATGCATGTTAGGTATCTATTCGGTAGAGGTATTCGGTAGGAACGAAAGAAAAGGGGCCTCGCTGATGCAACTTCGCGCACGTTTATATTAGTCCAGGCTACGCCTCTGATTGTAAGCTGTTTCAAAAAAAAGTCTCGCTGGGTTTCTTGCTGGTTCTTCCAAGGCCAGAGGTTTTCTTCGAATCAGTGGTAATTCAACAAAAGAGTGACTTTCAATAAGTATTATTTACAATCTATATTGAATAAAAAAGATTATGTTTCTGTTTCCGTATAATTGTGGATAATACACGAATCACGAACTCTTCCGAACGACGCACGATAATCCACGAACGCTGAGTTTCGGCGCCGCCGAAGGTTCGGCAGTTTTTTTGCCGAAACCGAAACTAGATTTTTTGCCGAAACTTTGCCGAAACCGAAACCGAAACCGAATCTTCGGTCGGTCACTAATTATAACTTAAAATATTTTAATTACAAAAGACAAGTATAGGTGGTATGTAAGTAGATATAATTTCGCTTCAACTACCAACGCATTTGGTAGTTGAAGCGAACTTAATTGAGAAAGAAATTTGGAAATTGTTTCTCCCCGGTTCATTTCTTGTTTCCCCAGAGTCAGCATCTGCACTCGCCTAACGTGTAATTGCCAATATTTAAATTTTACGCAGCAATTTTACACTATTTCCGCGATGTTGCCAAATGCCAAAATTGTATCGCTTTTAAATAAAACTAGTTTTTACACATTTAATCTCGTATATTACCTTATTTTTATATTCCCGACGTTTCGAGCACTTTACATCCCCTATGGTCACCCACCACCACGGATCGCACCCACCATTACATTATATTTGATAGACCACAAATCCACGCTAAAGAACACAGATTCCTTCCAAGGATGATTCACGAGGCTATTGGAAACAAAAACATCCTAATTTCATTAGAGAAGTGGACTGGTGGGTGCTACCTATAGTGTGTAGATAGAGAGGTAGATAAGACAATCAAATTAATAAATTCTAAGAATACTGTAATTAAATACCATTTCTACTGAGAACTATATCTGAGACTTCTTTACTCGATGTAACTCGAAACTTTATCCATATAAGGACTGTAATAAGATAATACCATGTAACTTGGAGATAATTTCGCGATGCTTGGCTCGGAAGAAATAGGTAGATAGTGTGAACAACAAATAAACCCGAAGAAAAAAGAAATAAATTCTCCTTTCGTTATTTTTAATTTTTGTAGAATATTGAAAATCTCTTTTGGCGCGTAACCACAGCGGTGCAACGTGATAACCACTACTCTATCTTCTTGTTATATTCTTGTACTATTCCTATTTTGACAACAGAGTCTTTGAATACTTCTCCAACTGTCGCCGAGTCATTACTCAAACAGAATGTTAATATCTGTTTAAAAGAATTTAGATTCAAAAAAGTATTACCGCAAGATATTTTAAAATACTTTAAAACCATTGATGTAAAGAAAACCGCAGATTTGTGGGGGATTTCCGTGACAGTTATTGCGTCCATAATAGATTTAATTGCACCTCATCTTGCTATTATTTTTAATACTTGTATCGATTCTGGTGTGTTTCCTGATTTAATGAAGTATAGTAAAGTAATACCTTTATTTAAATCTGGTAGTACATTGGACCCCGCTAATTTTAGACCTATTTCTGTACTACCAACTCTTAGTAAAATTTTTGAAAAAATAATTTTGGATCAATTGTTAATTTTTTTTAATAGAAATAAATTACTTCATAAAAACCAATTTGGATTTACAAGGGGTCGCTCGACGTCTGACGCCGGTGTTGAGCTTATGAAATATATTTTTAATGCCTGGGAGAATTCACAGGATGCCTTGGGTGTTTTCTGTGATCTATCCAAGGCTTTCAATAGTGTTCATCATGAAACATTAATCAGGAAACTACAACATTACGGTGTAAAAAATTTGGCGCTTAGACTTATTACTTCATATTTAAGTAACAGAACTCAAAAAGTCGTGATAAATGGTAAAGGTTCCTCCGGATCGGTAGTATCAATGGGCGTTCCTCAGGGCTCTATAGTATTATTTGCTGACGATACCTCATTAATTTTCAAACTCAAACGGCAGTTAATTAATTATGACGATGTAAATAATGCTCTATCGAAATTAGTACATTGGTTTAACGCCAACAATATGCTCTTAAACGGCAATAAGACTAAGTGTATTAAATTTACAATACCTAATGTAAAACATTCGAATACCAATGTGCTATTAAATGGGGAGGAGTTGAGTCTTGTGGATACCACTGTTTTTCTCGGTATTACTATTGACGCGAAACTTCAATGGGGCCCCCATATATCTAAATTAGCAAGCAGACTTAGTTCTGCAGCATATGCTGTAAGAAAGATTAGAAGTCTCACAGATGTTGAGACAGCTAGATTAGTGTATTTTAGTTACTTTCATAGCGTAATATCTTATGGAATTTTGCTATGGGGTAATGCGACTGATATTGAAGCTATATTTGTTTTGCAAAAGAGAGCCGTTCGGGCGATTTATAACCTAAATTGTAAAGAGTCCCTCAGACAAAAATTTAAAGAAATAAACATATTAACTTTGGCATCGCAATATATTTATGAAAACATAAATAGCTTTAATAAGAATAAGGATATGCATTCTTTAAACGCTAGGAACAAACATAAGCTTGTAATACCAGTTACTAGACTCCACAGAATCAGTAATTCATTTATGGGGCAATGTATACGCTTTTACAACAAAATCCCAGAACATATTCAAAGTTTATCAATAAACAAGTTTAAAAGGTTTATTAAAGAAAAACTGTACAAAAAGGGTTATTATAATATCAAGGAATACATGAATGAAAATAACCCCTGGGAATAAGGTGATCGCCACCATGCTGGTTCTATTAAAAATCATTTAAAAATTGTATAAATGAAATTATTGTTAAATGAAATATGTTTGAAAAAAAAGTCCCGCTGGGTTTCTTGCTGGTTCTTCCCAGGACAGAGGTATTTTCCGAACCAGTGGTAAATAAAAAATGACTTTCAATAAGAATTATGTAATAATCGATATTGAATAAAAATTATTCTATTCTATTCTATTCTATTCTTGTTTCGACCACTCCATATTTGAAAATTAATGAAAATTAATGTCTTTTTTATTTTCGGCAAGCGTAAACGTTATATTTTAAAAATTGGTGAAGTTCATCTATCCAGTAATCAAAAATTTTAAATAATAAGGTTTTGACAAAACTTATGACCCCACTAAGTACATAAGATGATGAGCAGAAGCTTACAGTGGTAGTGCTTGTTGATTTTTCAAATGCTTTTAACACAATCGACCACGATATCCTTATAACCTTCCTAGCTAATCTTAGATTCTCAATCCCAGCTTTGGAATGGTTTTCATCCTATCTTCGCGGCCGCCAGCAATCAGTTCGAATAAGACAACAGTCTTCTACATGGGTTGACATTGAAACAGGCGTGCCGCAAGGCGTAATATTTTCTCCTATAATGTTTTCTCTATTTATAAATTCTATTACTTCAGTTCTCGACTGTTCGTACCATCTGTATGCAGATGATCTTCAGCTCTATGTGCAATCTAGTGTTAATGACCTTAACCATAATATTAACAAAATCAACCACAACCTTGATGCCATAAGGGATTGGTCGTACAGACATGGTATTTCGGTTAACCCTTCCAAATGTAAGGTAATGGTTATAGGTAGTAGCAGAATGTTAGCCAAGATTAATAACGATGATCATTCTCCTGTATTTTACAATGGAACATTGCTGCCATTTTGTAAATCTGTAAAAAATCTTGGCTCGGGGAGTTCAAGTTTCTGAAATAAGCCGTAAAGTTACTGCCACCTTACGTTCTCTTTGCCGTTTCAAAAACTTTCTGCCTTTTATAACTAAACTTCTACTTGTCCAGACTTTGATATTACCCATTATTGATTATGCGGATGTGTGTTACCCAGATCTATTTCAATATCTTCTCGATAAGTTGGAGCGCCTTCTCAACAATTGCATTAGGTTCATTTTCGGCTTACGTAAGTATGACCATGTTTCTCAGTACCGTACTAAGCTTAAATGGCTTTCTATTCGTCAAAGGCGTAGCTCCCGAATTTTACAAGCACTATATTCAATTTTAAATGACCCAAATTCTCCTTCTTATCTTAAGGATAACTTTCAGTACCAATATTCTACTCATGATAGAGTTCCCCGTTCCCAAAATAGTCTTAAAATTCGTATTCCACCACATAAGAGTGGTTTCTTTAATTCCTCTTTTACTGTGCAGTCCATACTGCTCTGGAATGCCTTGCCTGTTGATATAAAAAAAAACAGTAACAAATATTATTTTAAAAGACTAGTTCGAGAATTCTTAAACAGAAATAATACCATCTGATGTATCCGACTTTTGTTTTTCTCCCTCTTTCGCTTTGTAATTGATATTTTGTATAATATGTATTTTATATAGAATGCATCATGTTATTTTATTTTTGTGTTGTATTATTTTATATTTATTTAGAAATTTTGTATATATAAGTATCCGTTTATATTTACTATTTTTTTTTCTTTATTACAAAGTAGATAATATTAAGTTGTATAGTTTAAAAATATTTTATTTATTTGCTTTTTGTTATAAGATATAATGTTTTTACTTATTTATTAATTTACGGAGTGGTTGCACCTACCACAGCTTCTCAAATCATCCAGGGTTGACTGGTAGAGAATGCCACAAGGTATTAAGTCCGCCCTATATATTCCTTATTATAAGGTAGATGTAAAGAAGAATAATTAAATAAAAAAATAAAATAAGTATTTAGTTACTTTTGATATTTATTTTTGAGTTTTTATTCACGTATGGCTTCTTAAAAAGCGAAAAGCTACTGCATAGCACGCGGATGCTTAAATAACAATAGGAATGTCTACTTTTCATATTATTATTTATATGTATGATAGATGTATGATAATTAGGTACTTAGTTACTGAGATGTATGATAATTAGGTATTTAGTTACTGACGCCATAGTTACAGATTTATTATTTGATAGCGACCCGACCACAGCTTCGCAGTTTTCGATTTTTTTTTGCGTATAAATTATTTATTTATATATAATTATTACAAAAACAGTAACAGCATCATAACAGTAATGCTGTACAAAAACCAAACAAAAACTGATAAATATAACTACTGACATAAAAATATAATATTACAATTAACACATTAATTTTAACAGTGGTAGAGCCACGCGGCAACGCTTGCTGTCGCACGGATGGGCCGGCTCGAACCGGGGTGGTACCACGACCTCACAGAATACCAGCGTGAAGTAGACGTTTACCTCTGTGTTTCGCTTGGTGAGTGCAGGTGACCGGAGGCCCTTTTTACTGGAAATGAGGCATTCCATCTTAGTCCTCACGGGTGACAACGCATCTACATTTTGAATTGTAATAGAGGATAGATGTAGATGTCTATGGGCCGCAGCAACCACTTACCATCAGGTGGACTGTGTGCTCGTTTGTCACCCTTATCCTATAAAAAAAAAATTAAGAAAAGTAATTATAAAAAAGAAAAAAATTATAAAAAAAACTCACAGACCCTGTGTGCCGCTTATGTGAACTTTACCAGGCTGCAGTGGTAAATGTCCGTTCCTTCGGAAATATTGCCAATAACCTTAAAAACATTCAGTGTAAGTAGACCTCTCAATACTAGTGATTGCCTACTAATGCAAGATCAGCATATACTGGATGTACTGTAACTTGTACGATATCCAATCACGTTCGACTCCGTGAGTCGCACGATGGCACCAGGTGTCACGCGCATCGATGGGACCGGGAGCGGTAGGCAGCTTCCCAGCGTGTGACGCTCGTGGGTGAGAGATCAGTAGCTTGCTAGCAGCGACCCGGTTAAGCCGAGTGTTTCGGCTATCGCTGCAGAAGTTTGCGCGAGACCGGTTTTGTGTGATTAGGGTCTAGAATTTGGATATTGGGCGCGTGGCTTCGCTACTTTCGGCGGGTTTCGTGAAAACCGCCTCGGATTTGGTGGTATCGGGTTTAAGTTCCTGTACAAGAGGCCTTTATGGGGTTTTACGGTTTAAGTAACTTCGTTGAAAGTAATTGTGCATATTAGCTAGATGAAGTGCGTGTTTCTTCGTCACGTAGATATGTGAATTATGCGATATCTAACTCGTGCGAGATTGCGGAATTGTGTACGTGCGTCGAGAAGATTTACGTTCTAGGATTCGAGCCGCGCATTCCTTGTTTGAGAGCTTCTCCCGGTAATTGTCAGGATATCGTTATAATTGTGTCGTCGCGTGTAGTGCTTTTTCGTGTTTTGGTTGCATCGTTAAATTAATTTGCGTGTCAACGAGGCGTATTTTGAATCTTACGCTACTGTCCTTGCCGTGTCGAGTATCACGTGTTCGATTCTACGATGAGTGTGGAATTAGGCGAATTGAAGTTAGTTAAATGTACAATGAAGCTAAAAGACTGAATTAGTGAAAGTGAAGAAAGAAGTGGTCCGGCGATGGAGCAGTCTGGAGCGATGCAGCATTTTGGAGCAGCCTAGAACTCGGCCGCTGTTGGTCGCCTATGCTTTCCCAGGCCCCACACATTTACACATCACTGTACACAACTCGCCATCTACTATTACACACACTCACGGCCTGCCCAAGCTTTGGAGCGAAGTTAGCTTCGGCTACTGGTAAGTATTATTGGTTTCTAGCTTTCTCCCATATAGTTTATTGTAATTAGAGATTTCCATGTGGCCACTTTGGAGGCCCGACCTGCGTCTGCTCGTTGGATTCCCGCTCAATGGGCCCCCGCTCAATGGGCCCCGGGGTATTCGACCCTTGTAGGGGCAGCCGTAGGCCGTAACAGAGTGGTAGCAGAGCGTGGTTCCGGGTTCAATTCCCGGTTGAGCCCGACCGTAGTACTTGATAAAAATTAAACAATTTTGGTGGCAGGGAGCGTTGGTTTGATTGGTTTAATTTTGTGTCTACAATCACGCCCGGCCGTAATACGTAAAAATAAAATTCTTTTCTTTTGTTGCTTTGTTGCTTGCTTTTTTTTGTTGTTGGCGGGTAGTTGCGATTGCCACGCCCGTAGGTTGCGCAAGCGGGAGTTTGCTAGAGCCAGAGATGCGTTGGGTAGGTAGATGGTTATTATCGCGTAATCGGATAATTATCGTTGTATAATTATGGTTGATTACTTATCAAAGGGTCGGTGTCTGAGCGAGGCATTTTTTGTAGATCGACTGTGATATGTGTCTTTATTTGTATTGTGGTTTGTATTTAATCTAATAAATAGTAATTTGTATTTGTGTAATTGTATTGAACTTGATTTGATAGGAACGATATTTTGTTACTCGTTAATTTTTTTTGTATTTGTTATTTGTTAATTTGTAATCTGTATTTGAGCCGCGTAGTAATTTGTATTTAGAAATAATGCCATCGCGCGGCCAGGGCTATCACCGTGCCGTTTTGTGTCTGGGTGCGAACAGCGTTTCCTCTCAGGGCTCTCCGGGCCCTCGGCTCCCACGGGCGGGGGTGCTCAGCCGCACTCCCTGTTGGGGGTTTGTTCCCTCAGGGGCGGGGGGTCGTCACCCCCTCCCTCAGTATGTTGAGAGGGACTTTACTGCCACTCAGCGGTCGGCTAGACCATTCTCACCCTCGTCAGCCGAGTGGCCGCGGCTCGGAGTGCTACCGTTACCCCCTTTGATGTAGGCAGCCACAACTAGGTAGCTGCCGCCCTAGCTCCCACCACGGCCGCCTCCACTAATTCTGTGAGCCGTCAACAGCTCACTTGTCAATCTGTTCTATTGTCGACGGCCTCAGTGAGGGTGTACAACCCGAGCGTCGATTGTTGATTTGATTGATTGCCGATCGTCGTCGAACGGTACGCGCTTTATTTGTTCCGGGCTTACACCCGGGTTGACCTCTGCTTAGTTGTTGGGAAGACTAGGGCTCCACGGGAGCATTGAATTGCGCTGTTAGGGATTGTTAGATTTGGTTTTGGTCGAGTACTTAATTAACGATGCTTTGAATTAAAATTAAAAATGGTTTGTGCCTTCCGCGAGATGTTCATGTTTGTGGCGGTTGTGATTAAGAAATTGAATTGAGTGCCCTTTTGAATGCTTGTGCATATGTTTTGTAATTGTATTTGATCACTGTGTTTGTTTTGTTGCACGGAAAATTAAAATTGAATTGTGTGCCTTTTGAATGCTTGTGCGTATGTTTGTAATTGTATTTGATTATTGCGTCTGTTTTGCTGAAAGGAAAATTTAAATTCATTTGAATTGAATGACGCGCTATTTGGATATTTGTATATATGTTTTGTGGATGTGTTTTATCACTGTGTTGTGTTGAAAAGAAGGCTAAAATTGGATAACCCTATTTGTGCCGAAGGGAATAAGAGTCACTCCTCTTTTGGTTTTACATTTTGTTGGCACTGTCTAAGATATTTATTTGAAATGAGAAATAGGGCTGTCTCTTACGTTTATTGTTTTGTTTAATTTGTCAGTTGACCTATGTACCGGAAGACTGGTGCAAAGCCATTATAGTCCCAATATATAAGGGAAAGGGGTCGCAGCAGGACTGTAAAAACTACCGTGGTATCAGTAGTAAAAAGCAAGCGCTTAGCATTGTGGGTAAACTTTATGCTAAGGTGTTAATTGAAAGAGTTATGGAAGAAACTGATGGAAAAATTTGGGATGTGCAAGCTGGATTTAGAAAGGGGATGGGGTGTACAGATCAAGTCTTTTCCATGCGCATGATTGCGGAGAAATTTTTGGCCAAAAACCAGAAAGTTTTTTGTGCGTTCATGGACTTGGAAAAGGCTTATGACAGAGTGGACAGGAACGTGTTATGGCAAACACTGACCTCATTTGGGTTGAGCGCTGGTCTGATACAGGCATTAAAGTCTCTTTATAGGGACTCTAGTGCTTGTGTCAGGATCAACGGAGCTTACACGGACTGGTTTGGCATTCAAAAAGGTGTCAGACAGGGTTGTGTAGCTTCTCCGTGGCTGTTTAACCTATTTATGGACAGTTGTTTGCAAACTTTGAAAGTTGAAGAATGTGGGTTGAGAATGGGTGAGTTAACTGTCAAATGCCTTTTGTACGCCGATGATCAAGTCATATTCGCATCGTCGGCGGCCGAGTTGCAAATGATGGTTAATTTAATGAACTGTTCATTAAAAGAAAAGGGTATGAAAGTGAACGCAAGTAAGACAAAAGTGATGGTTTTTGAAAGAGAAGAAAGTAAAACGTTATGTGAAATAAGAACAGAAGGAGAGTTGATTGAGCAAGTGGATGAGTTTGTATATTTGGGATGTTTATTTAGCAGGGATGGTAGATATGACAAGGATATAGAACGACGAGTGAACGCAGGAAATAGAGTTAATGGGGCTCTACACGCAATTATGAAGAGTCAGAATGTGTCAAAGAAGGCACGTATGGCAATTCATAATGGTGTGTTAGTCCCTACTTTAATGTATGGTAGTGAAAGTTGGGTATGGCAGAAGAAACATGAGAGTAGAATAAAGGCTGTAGAAATGCGGTCATTACGGAGTATGCTAGGGCTGAATCTGAATGACAGGGTGAGAAATAGTGTGATAAGAGAAAAGTGTGGTTTGCAAGATGACGTTGTGACTAGGATTAAAAAAGGAATGCTTCGGTGGTTTGGTCACGTAGAAAGAATGAACGAGGAAAGAGTGACAAAGCAAATTTATGTTTCAGAAGTGAACGGCAAAGTCGGGAAGGGACGCCCTAGACGAAGATTTATCGACCAAATCGGCGATACATTGAAAATGGGCCAGATTAGAAGTACCCTTAACCGACGAGCGTGTATGCGTAAATATATGGATGTAAAGGAGGCGATAGAAGTGTGTCAGGATCGCGCCAAATGGAAGTCCGTAGTCTCTGTCTACCCCTCTGGGTGACAGGCGTGAGTGTTTGTATTGTATTGTATTGTATTGTACTAAGTATTGCTGTTACCGTTATCGCTACAGCCTATTAAAGTCAACATCAAATTAAACTTCCTCGTTTTAAATAATATTATTAGATAATTTATATATTTTGCAGTATGTCCAGGAAATTAAAACACTAATTTCATTATTGAGTAGACTTAAGCCGTACTTTCGTCACTTTTAATGTACATTTGAAATCTTTTTCTAAATTTCTTTGCTACAACAGATGTGTTAGTGAAAAGCTCGGTGTTTTTGCAAGCATTCCAAAAACATTGCTTTAGGATGTTTGTCTTTTAAGTTCATTTTAAATAGTTTTATGCCAAGATTTGAATGAATCTGTAATCATGTGAGGCCCTTCTTTTATTCAGCGTTGACCTTCCAAAGAAGACTACTAAGAATCTTGGGGCCAGTTTTTATCATGTTTCTATAAATGGTGGATATTCTATAATTCTATAAATGGTATAATGGAGGGAGAAACTCGGAAGAAAAATAATATACGAATTCCGATTATCCACCCCATCTGGGATGGCTAGATGAACACGCGTTTCCTAGTGTCCACCCTAGGGTGGATTTTTCAGGGTGGATAAACGAATAACGAACACCCCGATAAAGCTTCGAATTATGTACATCAAATAAAGTCTTAAATATAGTTCTCAGTAGAAATTGTATTTAATTACTGTATTCTTGAAATTTATCAATTTGATTCTCTTTCCTACCTACCTACACACTGCACAGTAGTTGTGAAGTGCAGGTAGTGTAGGGAAGGATGTGAAAACGTGTGGAATATTTATGATTTGTAATATGTATCGCCTTGTTTTCAGGGACAATGTGAAGGAGGAGAGCGACGGGTACCGGCGACGGTATAGCGGACATCGCAACAGCGCTACGTTCAAGGGTGTGGCGTTCTTCGGACCGCGCAGCGAGTACGTGGTGTCGGGCTCGGACTGCGCGCACGTGTACGTGTGGCACGCCGCCACCGCCGCGCTCGTGCAGTGGCTGCACGCAGACGTCAACGGCGTGGTGAGTGTACACGCACACACACACGCACACTGTACGTGTGGCACGCCGCCACCGCCGCGCTCGTGCAGTGGCTGCACGCAGACGTCAACGGCGTGGTGAGTGTACACGCACACACACACGCACACTGTACGTGTGGCACGCCGCCACCGCCGCGCTCGTGCAGTGGCTGCACGCAGACGTCAACGGCGTGGTGAGTGTACACGCACACACACACGCACACTGTACGTGTGGCACGCCGCCACCGCCGCGCTCGTGCAGTGGCTGCACGCAGACGTCAACGGCGTGGTGAGTGTACACGCACACACACACGCACACTGTACGTGTGGCACGCCGCCACCGCCGCGCTCGTGCAGTGGCTGCACGCAGACGTCAACGGCGTGGTGAGTGTACACGCACACACACACGCACACTGTACGTGTGGCACGCCGCCACCGCCGCGCTCGTGCAGTGGCTGCACGCAGACGTCAACGGCGTGGTGAGTGTACACGCACACACACACGCACACTGTACGTGTGGCACGCCGCCACCGCCGCGCTCGTGCAGTGGCTGCACGCAGACGTCAACGGCGTGGTGAGTGTACACGCACACACACACGCACACTGTACGTGTGGCACGCCGCCACCGCCGCGCTCGTGCAGTGGCTGCACGCAGACGTCAACGGCGTGGTGAGTGTACACGCACACACACACGCACACTGTACGTGTGGCACGCCGCCACCGCCGCGCTCGTGCAGTGGCTGCACGCAGACGTCAACGGCGTGGTGAGTGTACACGCACACACACACGCACACTGTACGTGTGGCACGCCGCCACCGCCGCGCTCGTACAGTGGCTGCACGCAGACGTCAACGGCGTGGTGAGTGTACACGCACACACACACGCACACTGTACGTGTGGCACGCCGCCACCGCCGCGCTCGTACAGTGGCTGCACGCAGACGTCAACGGCGTGGTGAGTGTACACGCACACACACACGCACACTGTACGTGTGGCACGCCGCCACCGCCGCGCTCGTGCAGTGGCTGCACGCAGACGTCAACGGCGTGGTGAGTGTACACGCACACACACACGCACACTGTACGTGTGGCACGCCGCCACCGCCGCGCTCGTGCAGTGGCTGCACGCAGACGTCAACGGCGTGGTGAGTGAACACGCACACACACACGCACACTGTACGTGTGGCACGCCGCCACCGCTGCGCTCGTGCAGTGGCTGCACGCAGACGTCAACGGCGTGGTGAGTGTACACGCACACACACACGCACACTGTACGTGTGGCACGCCGCCACCGCCGCGCTCGTGCAGTGGCTGCACGCAGACGTCAACGGCGTGGTGAGTGTACACGCACACACACACGCACACTGTACGTGTGGCACGCCGCCACCGCCGCGCTCGTGCAGTGGCTGCACGCAGACGTCAACGGCGTGGTGAGTGTACACGCACACACACACGCACACTGTACGTGTGGCACGCCGCCACCGCCGCGCTCGTGCAGTGGCTGCACGCAGACGTCAACGGCGTGGTGAGTGTACACGCACACACACACGCACACTGTACGTGTGGCACGCCGCCACCGCCGCGCTCGTGCAGTGGCTGCACGCAGACGTCAACGGCGTGGTGAGTGTACACGCACACACACACGCACACTGTACGTGTGGCACGCCGCCACCGCCGCGCTCGTGCAGTGGCTGCACGCAGACGTCAACGGCGTGGTGAGTGTACACGCACACACACACGCACACTGTACGTGTGGCACGCCGCCACCGCCGCGCTCGTGCAGTGGCTGCACGCAGACGTCAACGGCGTGGTGAGTGTACACGCACACACACACGCACACTGTACGTGTGGCACGCCGCCACCGCCGCGCTCGTGCAGTGGCTGCACGCAGACGTCAACGGCGTGGTGAGTGTACACGCACACACACACGCACACTGTACGTGTGGCACGCCGCCACCGCCGCGCTCGTGCAGTGGCTGCACGCAGACGTCAACGGCGTGGTGAGTGTACACGCACACACACACGCACACTGTACGTGTGGCACGCCGCCACCGCCGCGCTCGTACAGTGGCTGCACGCAGACGTCAACGGCGTGGTGAGTGTACACGCACACACACACGCACACTGTACGTGTGGCACGCCGCCACCGCCGCGCTCGTACAGTGGCTGCACGCAGACGTCAACGGCGTGGTGAGTGTACACGCACACACACACGCACACTGTACGTGTGGCACGCCGCCACCGCCGCGCTCGTGCAGTGGCTGCACGCAGACGTCAACGGCGTGGTGAGTGTACACGCACACACACACGCACACTGTACGTGTGGCACGCCGCCACCGCCGCGCTCGTGCAGTGGCTGCACGCAGACGTCAACGGCGTGGTGAGTGAACACGCACACACACACGCACACTGTACGTGTGGCACGCCGCCACCGCCGCGCTCGTGCAGTGGCTGCACGCAGACGTCAACGGCGTGGTGAGTGTACACGCACACACACACGCACACTGTACGTGTGGCACGCCGCCACCGCCGCGCTCGTGCAGTGGCTGCACGCAGACGTCAACGGCGTGGTGAGTGTACACGCACACACACACGCACACTGTACGTGTGGCACGCCGCCACCGCCGCGCTCGTGCAGTGGCTGCACGCAGACGTCAACGGCGTGGTGAGTGTACACGCACACACACACGCACACTGTACGTGTGGCACGCTGCCACCGCCGCGCTCGTGCAGTGGCTGCACGCAGACGTCAACGGCGTGGTGAGTGTACACGCACACACACACGCACACTGTACGTGTGGCACGCCGCCACCGCCGCGCTCGTGCAGTGGCTGCACGCAGATGTCAACGGCGTGGTGAGTGTACACGCACACACACACGCACACTGTACGTGTGGCACGCCGCCACCGCCGCGCTCGTGCAGTGGCTGCACGCAGACGTCAACGGCGTGGTGAGTGAACACGCACACACACACGCACACTGTACGTGTGGCACGCCGCCACCGCCGCGCTCGTGCAGTGGCTGCACGCAGACGTCAACGGCGTGGTGAGTGTACACGCACACACACACGCACACTGTACGTGTGGCACGCCGCCACCGCCGCGCTCGTGCAGTGGCTGCACGCAGACGTCAACGGCGTGGTGAGTGTACACGCACACACACACGCACACTGTACGTGTGGCACGCCGCCACCGCCGCGCTCGTGCAGTGGCTGCACGCAGACGTCAACGGCGTGGTGAGTGTACACGCACACACACACGCACACTGTACGTGTGGCACGCCGCCACCGCCGCGCTCGTGCAGTGGCTGCACGCAGACGTCAACGGCGTGGTGAGTGTACACGCACACACACACGCACACTTCCACTGCACACTTACCCCATATCATAACATGAGTGTCGTCGTCAGCGGCGACAAAGGGAAACGAACAAAGGAGATGGTCTGTAGCAACTTCTTGATAAGAACTTACTGCTTCTTTTTTTGAACCTGGTAGAGTCACATTGCAGATATATTATGGTTGTAGCTCGAATTGGTCGGCCCGATCGGTAGGACCATGCTGACACAGAATACCAGCGTACAATAGCAACTCAATGCTGCTGTGTTACGTGTGGTGAATGTAGAGAACCGGAGACCATCTTTACTGGAAACGAGGCATTCTGTCTTAATGCTCAGGAGTAACAATGCATCTGCATTTTGATTCTTAATCGAAGATGGATGTAGATGTCTATGTTACACAGCATCCAATTACCATCACATGGGCTGTGTGCTCGTTTTTCACATTTATTCTATTAGAAACAACGCCCACTGCTCTCTCATCATACTATGATGAGAGGGGGGCTACGCTTGGCAGGCGGGTTGGTAAAAACAGTCTTTTTAATTTTTATTTGCTATTAGAGAAAGGCTGCCCATCTCCTGGTTTGTTTACCTTTTTTGCCCCTTACGTCACCCACAGAAAAGTATGGTAGTGGATATTCTTACACCGCCTCTACACAGTGGACCCCACTCCTGACGCCCTATGACTTTTAACCCGATTGTACCATATCTATTCTATCAAAACCGCGTGAAATTAATTGACGTTTAACAATAAACATGTTGTCTATGTAAAATGTCAATTCATGAATTATTTTTTTTCATGCTTGACAAAGGTAGTGAACTTTTCGACCTAATTAGTTAAACTTTGAAAAGCTATTGAAAATTAACTACTGTTTAGAAAACAAACGATTTCAACAAAATGTGTGAATGAAACAAATATTAATAAATAATTTACTTTTTACATTAAAAATTTATTTATCGATTTGTATGAAAATACCTTTTAGTGAAGTCTTAATGAGTTATAGTCAAGTAAACATCTTATTTATATGATTTTTAATAGTAATTCTAATTTAACTTAACCTACGTTGCAAATTGACATTAGATGACATATCAAACTATTTAGTTATGGTGTCAACTATCTTTCTGTACTTATTTTTAAAGTGACTAGTTATTTTTAAAGTGACTATTTAAAGAAACTAACACATGAACTTTTTCTTACTTTAAGGTAAATTGTATAGAAGCACATCCACGCTTCCCCGTTCTGGCGACGAGTGGTCTAGATAAGGACGTCAAAATTTGGATACCGAAGAGTCACACCGACCCCGATTACGAGGGGATGGATAAGGTAATTAATATATTATTCACAAAAAGGCCTTTTTAGCCTAATAGTCAAATAATCTATGTACTTAAATTGTGAACCTTGATTTGTATGTCAACCGCAGCCAACACTTCCGCAGAAAAATTACATTTCAATTTCTTTTGAGTTTTTTTAGATTAGTGGATAATGGTTCTTTTAAAAGTTATATTAATATAGTACTTAAGAAAACTGAGATCCATCCTCTTTGTCACCAATGAAATTGTTAGTTCAAATTTCAAGTGCTGATATACTACACGCTCGGCGGTAAATGAAAACATCGTGAGGAAACCTGAGGAATAATATATTTGTAGGTTAGTCCACTAAAACCCATAGAAGCCGCGCAGCGGCCTAATGGATCCCTCTCAGAAATTAGAAAATGTATGTTTTTTTTAAATACTGGCAATACTATTAATATTGCTAATATTCCCTTCAACCACTCCTGGTAATCTTAAAATGCTTGTGAACCCACGACCTTTTCAGTTCGCGGGCCGCATCCTGCCATTAGGGTATTATCGCTTTAAATGTTTCATCAGGTCGTCACTCGTTGGGTCGTTCAACACTTTACTAGTATGATCCCGCCACTCGAGTCCAACCCCAACCTCATATAGCTTCGAACTACCGAATGATGCCCGGCACATTTCCACTTCAGCTTACTGATTCGCTTAGCTATGTCAGTTGCTCATGTTCTTCTGCGGACAAAATAACACACAGTCCACCTGATGGTAAGTGGATGCTGTGGCCCATAGACATTTTAATTTATCTTTGATTAAGAATCAAAATACAGATGCGTTGTCACCACCCTTGAGAACCACGATGAAATGCCTCGTTTCCAGTAAAAAGGGTCTCTGGTTCTCTACACTCACCATACGAAAAATAGCAGCATTAAGCTACTATTTTACGCTGGTATTCCGTGAGAGTGTGGTCCTACCCCGGTCGAGCCGACCCATTACCATAATATAGCTTTAGCATGGCTCTACCACGTTTACATAGGCTGCAGTTAATGAATCCATTAATAATTTCGGTGTGTTTCCATCGCAGGTGGTCCGAGAGAACAGAGTAGCGCAGCGCAGTCCATTGTTCAACGATTTTTTACCTACACTTTATAGTGCGTGGCGAAGTGAGAACCGGTTATTTTCCGACGACTACTCCCCGGCTATTGGGGGCAACATCGAGTTCGACGGAAACGCCTGCACAGCCTTCTAATGACAATCAACATGTACTACATTATACAGTCACTCCTCACCGCTGTGTCCACACCTCCTAAATCGCGTTTCCACTGATTGTGGTTACGACGCTGGGTTAAGTGAGATTCGACCACCGGTGGAACATTGTAAGCGACATACCAGTTGCCATCAGTGCCTTAACGGGGAAGTTTGACTGCTGGCAACGGTACATTGCACGCGTCTTGTTAACTAGAGGCTAGTTTACTAATGATAGTGTGTATAAAACTAAACTTTTATGTATAAACCACTAAAGCGAGAAAATATTTATAATTTTAGACTATTATATGAAATCAGCTAGTTGGAGAATCACCTCCGTTATCACAATTGCGTGAACTATTCACTGCCATCACTACACTCAACACCACCACACCCAAGATCGCTACATCTAACACAACTACACCCAAGATCACTACACCCACGATCGTTACACCTAACGCGACTACACCCAACATCACTACATCCAAGATCACTACACCCAAGATCGCTATATCTAACACAACTACATCCAACATCACTACACCTAAGGTTACTACACCCAAGATCGCTACATCTTTCACGACTACACCCAACATCACTACACCCAAGTTTGCTACATCTAACACGACTACACCCAACATCACTACACCCAACATCACTACACCCAACATCACTACACCCAACATCACTCCACCCAACATCACTACACCCAACGTCACTACACCCAACGTCACTACACCCAACGTCACTACACCCAACGTCACTACACCCAACGTCACTACACCCAACGTCACTACACCCAACATCACTACACCCAACATCACTACACCCAACATCACTACACCCAACATCACTACACCCAACATCACTACACCCAACGTCACTACACCCAACGTCACTACACCCAACGTCACTACACCCAACGTCACTACACCCAACGTCACTACACCCAACGTCACTACACCCAACGTCACTACACCCAACGTCACTACACCCAACATCACTACACCCAACATCACTACACCCAACATCACTACACCCAACATCACTACACCCAACATCACTACACCCAACATCACTACACCCAACATCACTACACCCAACATCACTACACCCAACATCACTACACCCAAGATCGCTACATCTAACACGACTATACCCAACATCACTACACCCAACATCACTACACCCAACATCACTACACCCAACATCACTATACCCAACACCGCTATAACATCTATATTAGGAAATATATATTATCGTCGATAACGTATATTTCTCCTGCAAACAACGCGTCTAAGTGGTGACAGTTTTAATGCATGTGCTTGTGATAGGGAGGATTTTTACTTATTATATATAAACCTGTGCCTGACTACAATCCCATCTGGTATAAAATGGTAATGAAGCCCTAAATGGTAAATCGCACTGTCTTAGCGTAAAAAAAAACCTATTCGCACTTGTCTTGAAGACCACCCACATTGTAATCGGACGGAAGAACGGGTGCTGGGTTTTAAGTTAGAGGTGAAAATTATGGGCATCTAATACAAACCTTTTGGATAGTCAGTTTTCAAATCTTTAAGCGTGTCGTAGCTAATCTTGATCATTAGTTCGGTAGAATCCGGATTACGAAAATGTAATGTTGTGGGTTTAGAACCACCATTCGACTCCTGTCATGTTAACGGGAGAACTAGCTGTGTTAATAGTACTGTTATTAAATATGTTTTATTTTTAAAAATAATATTAAATTAAAAATTACAAAATCCCCCGAAACAAAAGAGCTGATGATCTTCAAACGTATGAAAACTAGAGCCCAATGGCTTCGTCAATCTTACTTAGCGGTACCATGTAGCGACATCTATGGAAATGTATTAAATAAAGAACGATGTATTTAGCGCGTCAAATTTTCATATCGATATACATCGCAACCGCTTCCGTAGATAGATAATAGATGGGCTAGAGTAGTCAAGTGAGCTCGGCCACGGTCCTTATTGCTTTGTAAGAGAGATATTTTCTTGAATCATAGCTAAGAACACTCGATGAAGCCACCTTTATAACAAAAAAAACCGCACTTAAATCGGTTCATCTGTTTAAGAGCTACGGTGCCATAGACAGACCATACCATCGGTTAAACCATATAACAACCATCTTTTTGCGTCCGGGGTTAAAAATAACATTTGAATGTAAAACCAAATTGTTGATTTTTTTACTCTTCCAAGTTAATGCTTGACTGCCACCATCCCATCTGACGTTAAGTGGTGATGTAGCCGAAAATGATAAAGCGCACTGACATAACAAAAGCCTATTCACTCTTGCTTGTGTCCGATCTTAACCTTCCAAACAACGTATCTCCGTACCGTCAGCCGTTTTTCAGGTAATTTCCGATTATTAACATGTCTACCATAATATTATTCTTCAAAATACAATGAAATTGTAAAATAGCAGCTTAACGCTGTTGTGTTTCGTATGGTGAGTGTAGAGAACCGGAGAACCTTTTTACTGGAAACGAGGCATTACATCTTAGTCCTCACGGGTGACAACGCATCTGTATTATGATTCGTAATCGAGAATAGATCTAAATGTCTATGGGCCGCAGCAATCAATTACCATCAGGTATGACAGACAGACTGTATGCTCGTTTGTCACCCTTATCCTATATAAAAAAAAAATTGCAATATTTACAGTGTCTAAAAAGCGAAAATGTAACAATTTGAAATTTAGCACGAAATACTGACGACTGAAC
The DNA here is from genome assembly GCA_033319125.1 of Parnassius glacialis. Taxonomy (NCBI): domain Eukaryota; kingdom Metazoa; phylum Arthropoda; class Insecta; order Lepidoptera; family Papilionidae; genus Parnassius; species Parnassius glacialis. The sequence goes on from JAVANC010000010.1 coordinate 48,082,371, forward strand.
CATAAATACTTTTAAAATAAGATACAACAATTATTAACTTGTTGAATCTTATAGTTCATCTTATACTGGCTATCGCCATTGTCATTCATTCATAGCGACCCGATCATTTAAGTTTTCATTCGTCTTACGAACCGGGTCATTTGGGACGATCGTTCAAATGGATCATTTCGTGTTTCAGTACTCTGTGATCAGAGAGCACCCCTCGATAATGTAGGTACTCTTTGGTCACAGATCCTATCAATCGTTTGATGAGTTTTGGCGGGAACTTGATCGGCGACGGTTTGCTGCTCCTGTATTATAGTTTAAATAATAGTTTGAAGTGGATTTTGATATGTAAAAGTGGTGCGATTTTATGTATTAACTGTCTACGCATGTGAACCATTAGTGGAAACGGTGAAACAAGTGCTCTGATGATGATGGATTCTCAAGATAAGCTGTTTGCATAGGCGCCTTTAGATACCATCGCCAACTGTCAGCTGCCTGCTGGCTCAAGTTGCCGTCAAAATCTCCCAAGGGCTGCACAATGTGACGCATCAACATATTGTGAAGTAGTGAACTATGAAGGATAATTATACATTTGGAGAAATTATAATAAACCGAATAAAAATACTCAAGACTTGGCCTAAAGGTCTAGATACCAGGCCATAAACTCCAAAAAAAATCAATCGTTTGATCTGGAACGTTCAAAACATGTCACATCAATACTTTGATGCGACTCGGTTCAATTGAACGAATACCACAAAATATCTATGGGCTAGTCTCCGTTGAGACTGGCCACCGTCACCGAAATTCGGTCCGGAGGACTTTATTTATACTTAAACTTGGAATCTCAAGCAGCACTACATGGTTATCATCTTCTTTATGGTTTATGGCCTCTCTTGGTAAAATTCTGCGATTCATGTCAAGCACGTGTTCTACTCTTGAGTATGAATTTACAGTTATACAGTATTTAATTTTTCTAAAAACTTCTGAAGAATTCTTACACCACTAAATTATTTAGTATATTTACTTCATTTTCATTATCCTTATATTTCAAGATCCTATTAAAATTCCACTGCTGAACATAATATATCTCCCCTATAAATTGACTCTTAGGAGGGATGTTTGGCATAATTGCCATGCTTGGCAGGTGTGTTGACAATCGAAGTTTTTTATTACTTTGAGTGGTTATTAGTCATACGACAGCCACGGGATATAGAGTAGTTGATTTCCTAACGACACCTCTAACACGGCTACGTGCGAGTCGGACTCGCGCATGAAGGGTTCCGTACAATCGTAAAACACGTTTCTAGTAGAGGAGCTTTTTTTATGAAAATTTCAGCTGTCTGCCTATTGCGGAGCATGAGATACAGTCCGCTGAGAGATAGACTGATGGACAACGGAGGCTTAGTAATAGGGTCCCGTTGGTTACCCTTTGGGTACGGAACTCTAAAAATACACAATTCAGAATTATATAGTTTACAGTTACAGTTTATATTGTTTAGAAGTTTTACTTCACAAATGCCGAGCGAGCCTTATTCGGCTGCTTAGCAAAGTACACATTAACTGTGTACCTATATAACAGCGAATAACTCTTCTAGCTTTACTTTTTGTTCTGATGATACTCGATAACTCGTTTTGACTATTGAACTTACGTACACTAATACAACGTGTATATGCCACCCACACTACAAGCAAGATCAACCCACCATCATGAGATTAAACACCACTATATTAGGCCGATAAAGGAGTATGTGAGTTTTATGCATCCAAAATGCTTTGTTATGAACGTTTCAATGCTTTTATTGTAAATCTAATATATAAAAAAAAATTGTCTATTAGTATTTTATGCACTGCCATACCGTTCATCAGATTGCTCTAAAACTTGGTCAACTTATCGCTTGCACTTGCGCGAAGGTTATAGTTATAGTACAATTAACTTACACTAGGTGGCGCGCGTATCGTACCGACAAATTTATTTGAAAGTCATATCATTCAATTTCAGTGAATGTGTTTCAGTGAATCATTCCTAATGAAACAATATAACTTCCAAATTTAAAACCTAATAAAACATATTTCTTCAATTATTTCTTCTGCGGCAGCAAAGCGATTGGTACCAGCTAGTGTGTTATATGATTAAAAACCCTTTTTTGAAAATTCATTTTTTATTGATGTCAAGTTTTTCGAGGAAATTTAGACTATTTATTATTTGAATTTAGAAAAGAGCCCTATTGAATTTCGCCATTGTTATGGCTACGAGTTCTCAAAATAAATTAGAAAAAAAACCGTTGTCTGTCAGCACTACTTTTATGCTTTAACGCTAATGATATCAAGGTTGGACAAAATATCGTATTTTAGATACGTTACTTCTGAAATAGTATATGCTCGAAAATAAATAAACGCATACACTAAGGGTAGCAAAATAGGGAATAAAGTGTTTAATGTATCTATTTAGAAGATATTGAGATTGTGATATTTTTAGTCCACTCAAAAGGGTTAAAATTCTTTTTTACATGTCTCAGAAGCGACTTCTGAATGTGAAATTGTTTTATCATTTTTATTTCTTTTAAGTTATCCTTGACATTTTTAAGGGTTGTTTTATATTTGTAAGAGAGGCCCGAGCGTCAAATTATGTTAGCAATCAAAACCTGGAAACATTATAAATACAAAGTCTATATTTTGACAAACGTGTTTAGCATAATATGATAAACTTTTAGCGAAGACACATACGAAGGCAGACGCGTATTGCTTGGTGATGGTAGACACAGAAGCGGTCCGGAAAAATTTATGAAATTGAAACAAAATCGAAACCGACAATTTTTGTATATCTCCCAAGTATAATTCCCTGGTACTTGTGTTTGTCACTGAAATCCTTTTAAACACCTGGATCGATCATGATAAAAAATTGTGTGTGTTTGAGTGGGTCCCTGGATGGTTTAGATTCACAATTGAAGCCGGTAGGTGACGCTGTAGTCGAGACCCAGAAATCGTGCGGAGCCGGGGCGGATCTCTAGTGATATATATTAGCCAAGGTAAGAACATAAACAGATCTCCCCGCATGATCGGTTAAATGTGAACCGAGTCATTCGGCGTCGTGAGCGTTAAAATCGCCAAGGATCACGATCTCTGCGGATGGGACCTGTTGTAGCTAGGAATCTGTAGCCATTTGGACGTGGTCGATGAGTCGGTCTGTGTCGGCACCGCTATGGGACTTACAGTGGCACCCGTAGACGCTGTGATAGTCGTCGCTGTCTACGCGCAGCCAAAGGTTGGACAGGTCCATATCTTCAAGACTGCCGAGGCGTTGAGAACGGATATCCTCCCTGACGTATACGTAAACTATATTATATATAAAGTGAAAATCTTGTATTTCTTTTACGCTATATTTTGTACTATTTTCAAATAAAGTATTGATTATGAATTTAATATGATATAATTAAAATATCATTGACACCCCTGTAGCAACATGGGTGTCAAAACCATTATACATTTTATTCTTTAACGCTTAAACCAAATGCGCTGACTACTTTTCAAGTGATTCAAAAAACCAAGCCAAAACCATGCTCAACTTATTGTAAGAACACACAATCTGGTACACATATGCATCTAATATCAATTGCAACCAATACGGTTTTAGCTGCATTTGTGTGCGTTCAGCAGTGACCTTTTACTTGCTTATAAGAAAGAAAGAAAAGTAAAAGTATGCTTCAGTGCCGCAAAAAGTTGAACATGGTTTTGGCGTCACTTGAAATATACGCAATACACAGCGCTTAATCTTTCTTTCTTTTTTGATCTGAGTTCACACAACAATAAAAAATTTAAAGCAATAAGTTTTTTTTCCAAAAAAATGTTTTTAATTTGCGAACACTTATTTTTGAATTTAAATTTTATTGTTGAATATGTCTCAAAATTATGTTTTTACATTTAATTTGATATCTATTTCTTAGTTTCCATCATGCAGTCTAAATATTTATAAACATTAGGACTAGTGCACACCGGTGGACGGCGAAAAAGGGCATTGACGTAGATAAGATACTCTCCTAGCCAGCGTGCACTGGCGAGAGATTTCTTCTAACTGCTGCACCAGTCACTCATCAGAAAGAGGTGAAATATTTGACAGATTCATAGCGGTGGAAGCTATTTTATTACAAAAATATAAAGATTAATTTTTATGTATGATATATTGATTATAATTTGTATTAATTATAAAACTTGATAAAGCCAACTATGGATATAAAAGTAGAATATTTTAAAAAGTAAAAAAATGTGTAAAAATTAAAGAATATGGCATTTTGAGGGCTTGTTCTGTGTATATTATAAAACCATTACAACAACTACACTAAACTAGAAACCGAAAAACCTTTCAATGATGTGTGTAACCATCTGCGTGATGAAAAATTTCACCTCAGTCCCAACTAGCGACATCTGGTGAGCGTACGATTATTAGATTATCTTAGACCCGCAACACAGTCAAAGATATCCTTTTGAACGAGATGGATCAATGTTTCATAATGATTGGCATTTGGAACTAAATATCAATTCTAGACCTGAACGATGTTTGCCTTCTGCCGATTTATCATCCAGCGGGCTCTGCGTTAAAGAAGGGCAATTATCACCGTAACCCTACTCTATACTCCGTGATTAAAATTGTAATGTAATTATAGTAAATGCTTTTAAAAAGTTATATTGTATTATTAAATAGTTAAAAAATGAATGAAAATAATAAACTATGAATTGGTTCTAAATTGTTTATTGATTTTTTGCAGTTATTTGATTATATGTACATTACCTTACTTTCCCTATCTATTCAAACCATGAACTTAGAATATCGCCAGTATATTCTAAGTCTATGATTCAAACTGAGTTTAATAATAGACAACTAGTGTAAAAACTTCTTTTACAGAATGCATTGCATTTACATAAAGTATTTTTTTAAAAGGTGTGTTCCCTGTCTTTTTTATTATGGTAGATTTCCCCAATTGATCAAAATTTATTAAATTACTTTCTCATATCTAGCTATTTTTGTGTTGGTACTTTTTGAACAGACAGAGGACTGAAGAACAATTATTTTCGGTATTATTGCCATGTGGTAAAGGACAATGTGTTTTGAAACAAAAATGTTTTCATATCTTCAACTATTGAAGGACTATTGATTAAGTTTGCGTAATACATTGGTATTTCAAATATAGCTGGAATTTTTTCAGGTTACAGTGAATATTTAATTTAAATTAAGAAGACGATCGAAAGGTGAAAATCTACAGAAATGTACTTTGGAGGACAATACAAATATATAATAATTTAAAATGCAGAACTATTTATATACCGTGTATTTAATGATATATTACGTGTTTTAAAGCAACCTTTGTATAAAAAAAAAAATTGTGGATTAGGACTAACTTGTTGCATTATCTTTATAGATACTATAATTGTAAATGTCTTTAAGTATATAATATAGTTTATATTCCATTGTCACTTAATGAATAGGAATAATTACATATTATATATTTCTGAATATTTTGCGATGTATGTCATGCCTGTGATACCTACATATGTCATTAGTGGTCTTAAAATTTGTTGTAAAGATTTTTGAATTTTACAGTGTATTTTTATTTATATACCTTTTTACTGATACATACTACTAAGTATAAACATTTCTTAGTGTTTTGACTTAGTTTTAGTAAAATAATATTCGTCAGTAAACATTATTTCATCGAGATCTTCACAAAAACATTGTTATTCAGTACAATTTGGCCACTACGCTGTAATAACGCGCTGAAATGGAGCAGTTTCAATAGCGAAGAATCTTAAGTCGATTTGCTTAAAGGACTTGTCATCGATTTATGATCTAACCACATAGTGTTCCAAGACAATCATAAAGTTGTATTTTTGAATGAGCACATCATTGAGTTATACAAAACATATAACATATAAATCAATGGAGCACATTAATAGTTCTACTATCAATTCATCGCAAATTTTAGGCTAGTTGTTGCTCTAACGTTTCAAACATTTTCTGTGCTTTTTCTTAAAACTAAAGGTTTTTTTCTTAAGCTAATAACAAAAATATGATTTTATTGACAATGTCGATGCCATAGAATTATTACGTAAATAATTCTATGGTCAATGCAATAAATACTGACTGTATTTTATTTTTTGCTAATTAGGATCTATTCCAGATTAAAGTAACAATTTCTTAGAAAATATAATGCAGTTTTTGTTTTCTTACAATATTGGTAACGAAAGCATGAGCACTTTGAGTAAATCAGAGTTTATATTTTTGTACTGCTCCATCTCTAAAGAGCCACTTGTACTGTAGGTACTGTTCATATTAATTTAATACCTGCATAATTATACATATGAGTGAACATTAATAAAATAATATTTTAGCCTTATTTTGTTTTATTACACACTATATGGGCAATAGTAAACAGAAAGGGTTCTGTGCTTAATTTATTTAAATTTGTTTTAACATTTTTTGTAACAGGTTTAAACTAAAAAGTACTACGTAGGTACACCATAATATAATATAAACACCGTTAATATATAAACTTAATAATTATGCAGCGACACATGAATATGACATAATATTATTTATGGTAAAACATAATGAATAATATAAAAAAAAACATGTTTTTATAACTTTTAAAGTAAAATCTATTTTTGATGGTTTTAAAAGGAATTGTTTTTGTTTTCTTAATGTCCTAGGTAGGTACCTACCTATAGTATGTATCTTACCCATAAATGGTTTCACAGTTTGTGAGTTAGCCTCAATTGTGTAAATAAACGTTAACTTTAATAGCTAATGTATTTTTATTTTGCATGTCGCACGACGGTTGTATATTGTTTTAACTTGATCGGTTGATTAATCATTAACAAAATTATCATTATCATCTATGACCATTTTGTACGCGATTGCAACAGTTCCGATTATAGAATAATAATGATAAAAATCAAGATAAAAATATTTTAGGTATTGTAAAAGTTTTAAATTTGCCTAATAAAATAGAAAGTTAGAAAGAGAATTAGTTGTTGACGAATTCCAATTTCCCGCTAGAAATATTCATTTGATGCTAGCGCCACACAGCGTTAATATTGAGAACGAATTGAATTTTGTTGATAAATACTATTTCTGTTTTTTTGTAGCAAAATTAACGATTATATATTTTAGTGATTTGGGTTTTTTTACCATATTATGTTTTAACACCTTTTAAGTAAATATCTAGCAATATAAATGATAAGAATAGAATAATATATTTAAAAAAATAGGCCACATGCTAGTCAAAACTTATTAATGGCGAATCGTTTCGACCAATCAGACGCCCAGCGTGTAGAAGCCCGCGCCATCTTCGTTTTCAAACATCTCCCTCGCTCCCGCTCCCGCCCGCTCACGCTCACTCGATCAGTCAGTCAGTCGCGCGTCGGTTTCGAGTAGCCGTATACCTTTAACTTACTATTTCTAGTAATTAACGCAAAAACCAGAACAATCATGAGCACCAATGAAAATAACAGTGAAGTGGCCGTTGACAAGGTCGAAGATAAGAAAACTGGAGAAGCAAAAAGTGATTTAAAAGGAGCCAAAAGGGCAGCAGAGGTGAGTGCACATGTCAAACTACAAATATATTCATTTGAGCCGCTCGCCATTTTATACGCATAAAATATTGTGTAAACTTATACCAATTGTTATTACATTGATATTAATAATATTACACGTGGTTACAAAAGTGACCCACTCGCGCTTTAACATAGCCGGCATATTTTTGGATGTCATTTTGACTAACTTAGTATTTTAGCTTATGAGGTAATCGATGAGTCAGTGTTACTGTAACTTTTATTAATTATATTAAACAAAATATTGAATTAACACATCTTGTTTCCACCATTCTTTAGGGTTTCTAGCTTTGTTTACTCGTTTTCGATACGAAGGCATGACCTTGGCAGAAAAAATATGGCGCGGGAACGTACGCTTGTCCTCGATGATAATAATATGGTTATTATACAAATGTACATTATAATTTCTTTGAATGGTGTTGTGTTATAATGATTTTGTTACATATTTTTAGCTATTATTAATTAACTATTTTGTGGGTTTACAATTATGTAGCGTGACGCTTGGTAACATGGCCGGCGAAATGTCAGTTTATGTAGTCGCGCTGTCATAGGTAGATGGCACAAATATCCTCAGAAGTATATTTTATGTTATTATGATTTTTATTTTCATTTATTCCTTGTACAAAATTCCAAGTATGCTCTAAAACATACGCAATAAGTAACGTCATAGCGTTGCCATTTGCGCAATTGTGCTTTTATTTTGGTTATGCGTTACACTGAAAAGTAGTCAATGACCCGGCGTTATTTGCATGTAGGTGTTTCGTATGTAGATACTACTAGTTAGTACCTATTTTTCTTTGTTCGATACATGCCGAAATGCTAGTAATTTACTGTAAAACAAATTGAGCTATGTAAAATGGGCGGGAATCTCTTAAATCAGAAATATCGTCTATAGCAAAAGTATTCTCTTCTATCACTGTCGCGTTTTGTAACCTAAATTCAAGCAAATTAACTTCGCCGCAATTTTGTTCCTTTTTTAACAGCTGTTTAATAACAAACTTATTCAAGTTCACCATGTTGTCTGGCTGTTTACTTTTTTTTTTAATTTCAACGATGTCATTTACGTATCGTTACAACCTGTGGTGGCGTCGTGGTTCTACTTCCTTTTGAAATTGCCAGAGCAAATTCAGCTGTATTACGCCGGTATAATACCTTTCTCTTTCCCCCATATTAATAATCTACGGTACTTTATTCGCAAAAACCCTTGTCACCTGCGGCACTTTATTTTATATACAACATGCAGTTGGCGACATCTACGAAATATTTTCATAGTTTAGGCGGGTATTAAAAGTAAGTCGATAGCTTATTGAACTCTTAAGGCGCTGAGGCAGAACACGACGTATGTTTGCATATAACTTTTAAATTACATACTTAATTAAAATTACACGCTGCTAGCTTAAAAATGGTTTTGTTTCTTGTAGGACAAAGTGACAGAGGCGAAAAAGGCGCGAAAAGAAGAAAACGGCGGTGGCGATGATGAAGCACACAGTGAAGAAGACGATTTGGAAGGAGAAGGCGATGGAGAAGAGGAAGATGATGAAGAAGTTGACGAAGGAGAAGAAGATGAGGAAGAATTAGAAGAAGGCGAGGAAGACGATCTCGAAGGCGAGTTTTAAAATTGAATTTTACAGTAATTTTAACGCTAACGTAAAAATTATATCATGATATAAAGAAAGTTAAATGTGCATTGTCGATGTTTTGATCACTGCATATTACTGTACACAGTGTTATTTTATATAAATTATAGATAAAAATTTTCCTTGACAAGCACTTAAAACTGGTGGACTATAAATTTTATATAATTTTTTGTTGCAGATGAGGAAGTAGAAGAAGAGTTATTAGGCGAAGAGGAGGAGGAGGATGCGTAATACGCCTCCTGCCTCTTTATGGACAATGTCACAGTGAAGTGTTAGTGCACGTGACGGCCTGGAATGGCGCGGCCTCACCTCGCCCCAACTGTTATGGTGCACCCTTATATTAGACGAAAGATGGTGTTAAATTGGATCTTATTACAACCCTCTTAATCTTTATTGCTTAAAGCATTTAAGTTTGAACTAAAGTCATATACCTAGAGCCATACCCAAATTCTTTCAGAGGAAGACTATTGCAAATGCTTTCGTCAATTATGCGTATTTTAACTTCTGAAATTGTAAAATGTTGACTTAAGTTCAAAAGATACATAAAATTTTGTATACATTTTGTTTTGAAGCGGCCAATGTGAGGGTGCACTTAGCGACAGCCGACAGCCCCAACACAAGCGGCAGTTGGGAACACGCGGGGCCGTTGACGCTCCCACCTAAAACGGGTGCAGTTCTTATTTAAATGACAAAAAACGTAATTAAGTCAAATCAATGCAGATTTTCAATTTTTTACAATGATTTAAGTTCAGAACAAGCTGTTTTACATTTCACGGCTAGCTGATAACAATTAATAATTAAGACTTAGTGGAATGCTGTTGAATTTTGTCATGAAATGTACAAATGTGTTTTTCTTTTTGAAAGTAAACCTTATATTCTAAGTGAAATTTCGCTATGTATTTGGAGGTATACCTATGAGCCCATTGTATGGTAAAGTTGTGATATTTTTCTTTAATATATATCCTTATCAGCATTAAGCAATAATGATATAACTGGTATGCTGTAATAGTAGTAGAAATAAGCAGTAAGTCACAAAGCTCAATCCCTCGTTTTCTTATTACTGGTGAGAGTTTGTGTGTACATATTTAGAATAAGTGCATCAAGGGATTTTTGTAAGCAGCTGTAACAAAGTGATTATTATATTCAGGTACACTGTATTTTTTTCCTCCCAGAGAACCTCTCGTCACATGTCACATACATCTAACCGATGTGCTAGGCTTTTAAATACATATTATTGTAATGAATGTTAAATAGCGAACATGCTATAATTATTATTAACCTATCAGGAGCTTAGACTCGGTAAGACCGCGTTTTCTCAACGCACGGCCCGTGACTGGGATGAGAGGTATGTTCATGCGACGACATTTTATTAGGAAAACATCACAATTTTGCCATTATCTCTTGGATTGCGCGCCGGCCGCCCGCTCCGCGAGACTGATAAAGGAACGCGGCGGTCTACGCGCCCCTACACCGAACATCTAGAACCGGCCTGTAATTTTGTCCATATTGTTAATTAGGATAGAACTTTTCAGTTCGGTATTCCAGTTACGAAGTGTGGAATAAGAGATTCCTAGGTTATAAAGTGATTTAGTATGTAGGTGGTACGTTATATTTTACGAAGGGACGCTAGGAGGTCGGCGGGGATCGCGCCGGGTGCGGGGCGGAAAGCGCGTCAGCGTGTCCCCCGCCACCTCTCCCCTCGCGCCGCGCGTGGCCTCGTTCGATTTGCCGCGCGCCGGCGTTCCCCCTCCCCTCCCCGCATCCGCCCCGATCCGCTGGCGTCTGGCGTCGGCCTGTATCGCGGCATGGCGACGCGTCCCCGCGCGTGGAAAATAACCGACTGCGCGCCGTCCATTGCCGCTCGTGCAATGCACTGCCGCGCGGTAATGGACGATTGTGCTGCGTCGCAATTCTTTGAACTGCACACCGACGCTCCCGCGGTCTAGCGGTCGGCCGCGTGCACCATTCTATCGGAGCCGGACCGAATTTTTTAACCGACGCGCGACGCCTGTCACAGACTGCGGGGTGATTCAAGCATTTAGAGAAATGCTCCACTGCCGATCGAGCATCGAAGGGAGCAAAATTGTTTTCATTAGCAACAATTGACATTGAAATAAAATAAAAATGAAATTTAATTATCTTATGAATTAATCCTATCGTCCCGCCTTTCGTTTGTGGTAAGAATGAGCTGTCGCATATTATGTACAATGTACGTCTAATGTGAATACCTTAGTACGATTTTATTTATTTGTGATGTTGAACACTATTGATTTTCTACAATGGACGAAATGTAAATACAACCGATTTTAAGTAAAACGTTATTTTGTTTCTTCAGCTTATTTATTTGTCCCCAAGAGGTAAACAAAATGAAATATGCCTCGCATACAGTATCAAGTCAAGGATGATAGTATCAAGGAAGGATAAATATTGCGTAATATAATTTATAATATTGCTACTATTATAAATTATATTGCGCAATATTTATATATAGCGGCATTGAGCGTTTGTAGTTAAAGCCACTGCAGATACTTATTTAAAAACATTTATTATCTACTACTAAATCCAGAAAAAGATGACAAATTCCAAGAAATATTGGGAGCTCTACATCTTTTATATATAAAAATTACGTGTCACGTTGTTTGTCTGCGATGGACTCTTACTGATTTCAATGAAATTATGCACACTGTGTGCATTTTGGTCCAACTTGAGAGATAGGATAGTTTTTATCCTGATAAATGACTCAAAATGTTTTATTGCGTATTTAAGGATTTTTATAGGAAGAGTCGTTGGAAAGGGCAGAACGTCTGCCTGGCGAGCTAGTACGTCTATATGTTATAGAATATCTTGCATGATCTTATTGGCGTGAAACTAGTACCTGGGCACAAAAAAAGAGGCGATAGGTACAAAAGTTAAACTACTACCAAGTTGTTAGCATTTAGATAAAATTCCTGCATATTTTGCTCCGCGTGAAAGTTGTAGGTAATTAGGTTCTAAACTACAATCATGTCGCATAAACTCCCTCGCATGTGCAATTGACGCCATCTGTTTTAAAAACATGTAATATCTAGAATGCCGCTAGGTGGCAGTGATTTCATTTTGAAAACATAAGTTATCTGAATACGATGAAAACTCGCGCCTTTTTTTAAACATTGTAGCATGGACGTATAAGTAAGGTACCTTATTTTATACGTCCATGAGCAGCAGGTATAGTTTTGGTTTTGGACGCAAATTTTATTATCTATTGCTTGTCCCGTTATTAATAACCTTAATAACTAGCTGTGCCCGCGGCGTAACTCGCGTATATAGGTTTTACTTAAATAATTTGACGTTGAGGATAAGAGAATATTAACGGTTTATATCATTACTGTATGAATAAGTGGTAACAAAATAAATCGATATGCTCAAAGTTCTACGTCGTTTATGATAGAGCTTCTGTGTGAAAGATGTTATGAGCACAGGTAGCCGGGGCGTACAGAAAAAGGTTAGAGGGGCTACTAACGCGGGAAAAAGCAATATAGAGTTGGCCATGTGCAAAACAGTCGGTACTGAGGTTCACTCCTGCAACGCGTAAAGTTTGACCTTGCGCATTATTTACGTCACATAACACACGCTTAGTGGGAAGTGGGAACTGAACACGCTTAAAACTTGAAACTGAAAGGAAAGTTATTTGGTATTAGAGAGATTGTGGTTGTGGGTATAAATATCAAACAATATCACAATCACACTACTTTTTGTTGCAATGTTGCTATTGCTACTTTTAGACTTAATCGAGTTTTGTTGCATAACTTGGGCGCATAGATAACTGTATAATATATGCTTGGGCTTGTCACGATTCACAGGTGAAAAATCTTAACATCGCAATTCAGAAGTTGTAATTTGTACAACGCCATCTATTACGTTCTTTGTAAGAAAACATCCTTTTTTAATTTAAGGAAAACATATTTTTTATTAACTGTCTTAAGTATAAATATATTATATTAGAACGTGTTTTACACAAATCTTTTTATTACTATTTTTGAGATTTTATGGCGCCATTAAACAAGTCTCATATGGCAAGCTATAGGAGTATCAATATTATATGGGAGTTTTGGCGGGAACTTGATCGGCTGCGGTTTGCTGCTCCTGTATTACAGTTTAAATAATAGTTTGAAGTGGATTTTGATATATAAAAGTGGTGCGATTTTATGTATTAACTGTCTACGCATGTGAACTATTAGTGGAAACGGTGAAACAAGTGCTCTGATGGTGATGGATTCTCTAGATAAGCTGTTTGCATAGGCGCCTTTAGATACCATCGCCAACTGTCAGCTGCCTGCTGGCTCAAGTTGCCGTCAAAATCTCCCAAGGGCTGCACAATGTGACGCATCAACATATTGTGAAGCAGTGAACTATGAAGGATAATAATACATAAAGACAAGGCTTGGGGAAATTATAATGAACCGAATAATAATACTCAAGACTTGGCCTAAAGGTCTTGATACCAGGCCATAAACTCCAAAAAAAAATCAATATTATATTGGATGCAAAGACACGCGTGTTTTTCAAAATCTATAGCCACAAACTAATGAGAAGTGCTAGCGCATCTATAGCATTCCACAGCCCCAATGTATGGATTGGTGTGGATATAAAAGACAAATCTACGAGAGCGGGATGATAAGTAACATAGGACATAGATCGACATAGTCTCCGTGAATCTCTACGCACTTATTCCACCTTCGTTCTAAAGCAGTAATGCCTTCCATAAAATGATTTCTTTCGAGAACTGCAAAATACTCCTCTACAGCGGCTATGACTTCATCATTTGTGGCAAATATCTGTACGCCCAAAAAAGTTTTGAGCTTAGGAAATAAGTGGAAGTCTGTTGGCGCTAGATTAGGCGAATAAAGTGAGTGGGGCAGCAAATCACACTTCAATTCGTTGATTTTTGCCATAGCTTTAACACATGTGTGAACCCTAGCGTTTTCTTGGTGGAAGATGATTTCTTTTTTGCCAAACCTGGTCGTTTTTGCTGAATACATTGATGAAGCTTATCTAGAAGAATAGCGTAGTATTCTCCATTAATTGTTTGACCTTTAGGAAGGTAATCTATCATCAAGATCCCATCTGTATCCCAAAAGACGGAAGCCATCACTTTTCCAGCCGACTTTACAGCCATAGCTTTTTTTGGAGCCGGGCATCCCGATTCAGTCCACAGTTTTATTGAACTTTTGATTCTGGCGTGTGAATTGTGAACCCATGTTTCATCTGTTGTTACAAATCGACGTAAAAAATTGACCATATTACTCTGAAAACGGTCCAGACATTCTTTTGAGTTTTGCACCCGAATCCTTTTTTGGTCGTGCGTAAGCAATCGCGGCAATCAACGGACCGATAACTTTTTCATATTTAATTCCTCACTAGGATATGATGTACCCGGTCTTTTGAGTCACCTGTAGTGTAAGCTATTTCAGATAACTTCAATCGTCGATCTGCTAAAACCATATCATGTACTTTTACGACCATTTCCGGAGTCGTAAGTCTTAACGCTTTTTGGATGTCCGAAGCGGGCTTCATCTTGGACACATCTACGACCGCGTTTAAACTCAGCCACCCAGTTTTTTACTGTGGCATAAGAAGGAGCACATTCACCCAAAATATTTTTGAACTCGTCATAGATGTCTTTTCCCTTCATGCCCTTCATATGAAGAAACTTTATCACCGCTCTTTATTCAATTTTATGCATTTTTTGAAAACAGAAATATATTTTCAAATGACAAAAAATTAAGAAAATATTCACGCCACCAAATTCAAATTTAGAACACATGTGGCCATAAATACGAATTTAAAAATGACATATATTTTTTTAATTTTAACTTTTTAAATAGCAGTGGCCAGTTACTTTTCATCCCGCCCTCGTATCATTGTGTCTATGGCCGTATTATTTATACAGGGTTATTTTTGGTTATTTTGCAATAACCGGTAAAATTTGCAAAGAAGGTTCTGAATAAGTAATATTGCTTATATTACTTATAAAGGTGAAGAAAAAATAATTTAAATAAATTTCAAACATTCAGTCCTTTTTATCTTTTTAATTCAAAATGCGTGGTTGCATTATTATTATTTGGTTAGGTACTTTAATTATTGATTTCACTGTGCATGCACACATTTTGTAAGGATCGATCGGTAGACAAAAACGTTGTCCTTAAATCACATTAAATTTGGAATAATTTCAAATAAAAGTAGAAGTTTTATTTACTCGTATTGTCTGCGTAGGATATTGAAAGCGTAAGAGAATCTACTACTGGCATAAAAAAGGCTGTTTTTACGTCTGGTGCATTGATTGATAACAAAAAGGTTTTGATAAGTTACGCACGAACATTATATAATCGTAAATAACTGTGTCCGATTCATCTTGTCTTCGCAAGTTTGACCATGTTTCCTCCTTTAGATTTCAGCTAAATTGGCTTCCCATTCGCCAACGGAGGCAAGTCAGGACACTTCTCACACTCTTTTCTATTTTATTCGACAATCGTTGTCCTGACTATTTGAAACGTAAGTTTCAATTTCTATCTGATACGCATAAAATACCTCTACGTTCTTCGGAGACTCTTACGCTCTCCATTCCACTTCACCGCTCCGGTTTCTCTTCTTCCTCGTTTGCTGTACGAGCTGCGCGACTTTGGAATGCACTGCCTGAAACTTTGAGACAACGCTCCAACAAAGTAACATCTAAAAAGTATGCTAAAGAACATTTTTTGAAAGTCGTAAAGAATTCCTAAGTTGGCGTCATCATCTTAGTTAATCTGTGTTAGTACGTATATATGTATATTTGTGTGTATATATGTGTGTATGTGGTGTATATATATATATATATATATATATATATATATATATATATATATATATATATATATATATATGTTTATATGCTATAATTTCTAAATTCATTATATTTCTTATTCTTTACTGTTATGTATTATAATAACCGCCTTCGATGTTTTTCCACTCCTTAAGGTTGACAGGCAGAGAATGCTTTAAGCATTATGTCCGCCTTTTGTACTTATATATTTTTTAAGGTTCAAAAAAGTTAAATAAATAAATACTTATTATTAATCGAAAACTGGATACGTCGTGCACTACTGAGCTACGAACACTAAAGAAAACAATAGAAGTATGATAGGTAGGTACTCTGGCTTCACTGCGTAGATGTAGTCTATTTCGTTTCCACTATTACGAAATTTTTATGCTTCCTCTACACTACACGAGAAGTAACTTCGACGAAGTGCTCGTCGAAGTCGATCGCAGTCCGAAGAACGTGACCACACACTCGTTCTACTTCGCGAAGAGCTCAGTCGTCTTCTCTCCCGTACCCTTAACATGAATGACATTCAAGAGACAGCTGCTATAGGTACCTAATTGTGTGAACAGTACGACGTCAGTGCGTTAACTAAATAAATAATTATGGAGAAAGCTATATATTTAATATTTATATATAAAAAATATTCATAACTGGCGTAAGCCGAGTAGTGTAGTGAGACGCTTCGTGTAACTTCGAGGTACTTCGCGAAGCCCTTTGACTCAGTCGCAAAAAACCGACAACGATCGGAAGTCGCCCGAGGCGAAGCGAGGTTGGACGAAGTGAATCGAAGTACCTCTACACTATTCGCCTCGTCCAATTTCGATCTACTTCGCGGGTAGTGTAGAGGAGGCATTAAAAATTAGATGTTATATTTGCACATAATATAGGACTCCCAATTGATGTTTTTTTTTATCTTGGGAGTATTGATACATTTGTAAAATTAACAGGATTGAACACAACATTACGACATTTTTTTTCGAAAACAGCGTACATAATACCATAGGGGCCGTCCATTAATCACGTGATTTTTTTGCATTTTTAATTTAATTTTCATTTTTGCCAATCCCCTCCCCGCCTCTTTCGAACCTGACGTGTTTAATGGACGACCCCATATTTTACAAGACCAAGACGGTAAAGCGACTGTTACTAAACCAAAGTGGAATAATTCGCTAGTTTTTTTGGTCCACTTTTTGCTTCAAGTACCGTGTTTTTCCGTCTTTTGCTTATCAATGATATTGCGTGTATTGTGAACAATAAAAGTCACTGAACAAGTAAGTAGATAGGTAGACTGATAACGATAAAAGTTTTGATATTTAGGTAGTTTATTACGGCGCTTTGGGATAATATCGCCGACTCACAGTTATTCTCAACAAAATTTCCGAGAAACTTCGCATTAAGAGACATCAACATAGTGTAAACAATTTATAATTTAATACAACTAGTACAAAGGCTAACCACCGTTTTCTTTTACTTTTTTTACCTGCGAACCCATAAAGAGATCGTCTCCGGCCCCTACCCCTTAAAACCAACTTACAAAGTTTTAACACAATTATACATGGTAGAGCCATACTGCAGCTATTAGTAGTATAGTTGTAGCACGAATGGGTCGGCTCGACCGGGGAATGACCACGCTCTCACAGAATACCAACGTAAAATAGCAACTTAACGCTGCTGTGTTTCGTATGGTGAGTGTACAGAACCGGAGATCCTTTTTACTGGAAACGAGGCATTCCATCTTTGTCCTCACGGCTGACAACGTATCTGCATTTTGATTCGTAATCGAAGAAAGATGTAAATGTCTATGGGGCACAGTAACCACTTAATATCAGGTGGACTGTGAGCTCGTTTGTCACCCTATCCCTTAGAATAATAACACCTAGAAGCCGAGTCCGCGTCCGTATTGTGAGGCAACTCAAACTAAGCCAGTATGGCTTAGTTCAATACTCGGCCCGTTAGTGCTCAAAGTCGTGTCGTGTTGACAACAGCTCCCGAAATTTTAATTAAAAATGACGTTTTATGCAGTGAACGGATGTCAATACATCAGAGAAACACAAGAAACATAGTAACATTACATTTCACGAGTAACTAATGCTTTTGAACTTATATTTTTACGTAAAACATACATCAAAAATAAATATGAATTTTTAAAAACTGACATATTACATTATTTGGAAATGTTGCCAAAGTGAAAGAAAAATTCTTCCACCTTTTTTTAATTAATACTGAAACACGTCAAAAGGAATGAGGGCATCCACTTTTTCTGGCACCAAGGCGGCGCCACTTTACATTGAGGTGAAATATTTGACAGATTTCATAGCGGGGATGATAATTTCTTAAGAATATGTAATATTTAAGGTTTCTTTCTGTATTATTAGTTATATTTTATATTAATTACATTAGAAATGAATAAACCAAACTATAAAATATAACTAAAAGCCGATTTTTTTAAAAAGAGTTAAAAAGTGCAAAAAATTAAAAAATCAAACCTCTGACACCTAATGTTGTGTAAGAATATAATATTCTAGATAATGATAAACTATCATTTAAAACGAATTTCTCAATAAACTGACACTATGTTACAAAAAACTTTACCTCAGTCACAACTAGCGACATCTGGTAAGTGGAAGATTATTAGCCCTCATTAAATAGAGTGCGTAACGCAACTTGACAACTTATTACTACGAGGGCTGCCAACATTGAAAAAATGCAATGCATTGTTTTATTTATCGACGGCTCCGTGGCGCAGTGGCTTAGCAATGAGTTGATGCGCTGGGAGCCGCGGGTTAGAATCCCGCACGGAGCAAGTATTTGTATGTCCTACAAATCATTGTTCCGGGTCTGGATGTTTGTCCTCGTGCAATTTATGTTTGTAAGCTGCCTCCACGATACAGGATAAAATCCTAGTGTGGGGGAAACGTTTTTAAAAAAAATTAAAAAATATGGTTGATGAATTTTAAGGAAACTTTTTATATGGTCTGATAATAAATGCATGTTTGGTTTTCGTTTTATGTTTCTTTCTGATCCGATCATTGCGGCTTGTGAGACAGTAAACATCAGACACAATTGAAATGAAAGCAGTTGGAAGCCCAATAAAATACTAAAATTTGTTCTTTACATTTTTTATAGGATACGTTGACATACGAACACACGGTCAACCTGATGGTAAGTAGATGCTGTGACCCATATACATGTACAACTATCCTCAATAAAGAGATGCGTTGTCATCCGTGGGGACTGTGTAAAACCTACCAAAATTAAAATTTTCTTGTTTTTTTTTTTTTGTATTGTAGGTTACATTGGACATGCAGTGAGGTGCGGTACACCATTACTCGACGATTGTTAAAAACAAACTGAATAATAGATACTGAATACGGTCAATCGTTCGTCGAACAGTCGTGTGTCAGGCATCGGGAGGGTGTGTATCGAACTTGCATTAGTCATATAATTAAACGTCTCTATACAGTCACAAAGAAAAATATGATGCAATCACATTTATATGGTTCATAAAAGTATCTCACTTGGCTAGATAGGCAAGTATCCTATTCAAAAATATTTTGAATTTGGCGGGCTACACTTCGATAATAGAATTCAAACAAAGTTATTTTCACATTTGTGTCATACGTTACGTTGTAACTATTAGTCCAATATAGTTTCAACTTCCCTACTTTTCGGGAAAATTTAATGTATTGGCCACATTATTTCTTCACTTGCGTGTGTTTCGTCTAGCGTAAATACAAGTTGATAACGCACACATAGATTATGTTCTTGCCCCACTTTTGAACGTCCGCTTTGTAGGGAACTATCGTTCTAGGTGTTATTATTCTAGGTGGTAGAGTCACGCGGTAGCTTTTGCTGTCGCACGGATGGGCCGGCTCGAACCGGGGTGGTACCACGACCTCACAGAAAACCAGCGTGAAGTAGAAGTTTACCTCTGCATTCCGCTTGGTGAGTGCAGGTGGCCGGAGGCCCTTTTTACTGGAAATGAGGCATTCCATCTTAGTCCTCACGGATGACAACGCATCTACATTTTTTATTTGTAATAGAGGATAGATGTAGATGTCTATGGGCCGCAGCAACCACTTACCATCAGGCGGACTGTGTGCTCGTTTGTCACCCTTATCCTATAAAAAAAAAAGCCCTATCCTATAAAAAGAAAACTATTTATACTTGTTACCTAGTGGAAATTTGAATGTCATTTAATAAATTTTAAATTTGTTAATATACAAAGTCAGCCAGCTGTATTTCAGCCTTATTCTATAAAAAAAAAAGGTTATTGATTCGATTTTCGAGCCGTATCGCTTTACCTACGCTTCGCATGTTTTTAAGCACCACGCAATGTAATAGCAGGACTGGTAGGTATTTACAGCACACTTTCTCGAATCATATTTGTATTTGTAGTAATCAAAATTCCAAATCGGTGCCGAAACGGATAAATTGTATTGATAAAGTATCTCAATATCATCATCATCATTAAAGCCCTTCACAAGTCTACTGCTAAACATAGGCCTCCCCCAAGGAATGCCACAAAGCACGGTCCTGAGCCAGATAAAGTATCTAATAACTGTATATTGTACTTTCTATTTTGTGCTATAAAAAATAAAACAGCTCTAAAGTTAATTTCAAACCAAATATCTATTTTCAATCGACTTAAGTCCCTCCCATTGTGCTGAAGACGTGTGTTCCGGAGTTGCACCGGTTTTAACGCGTCTTTCTCCGCTACTCCTACTCCCTAGGCGTAGTCCCGAACTCATGGAAGACAACTTTGGTTCACCCGATCCCTAAAATGGGCGACCGCTCAGACCCGTCCAACTACAAGCCTATCGCTATCACCTCCTTGTTCTCCAAAATAATGGAGTCTATTGTAAACTGCCAGCTCATGCAGTACCTTGAGAATCACCAGCTGATTAGTGACCGCCAATACGGTTTTTGTCGGGGACGATCAGCTGGTGATCTTCTGGTCTACCTGACTCATAGATGGGCGGAGTCAGTAGAGTCCAAGTGGGAGGCATTGGCCGTTAGTTTGGACATAGAAAAGGCCTTCGATCGGGTCGGGCACAAAGCGCATTTTTCGAAACTCCATTCCTATGGGCTTCTCGAGAAATTGTGCAATTGGATCACCAGTTTCCTTACTGATAGGAGCATCAAGGTCGTAGTATACGGTGCATGCTCTGATTACAAGCCTACTAACGCTGGTGTTCCACAAGGCTGCGTGCTATCACCAACGCTGTTTCATTTGCATATCAATGATATGTTGCAAGCTGGTAACATTCATTGCTATGCAGACGACAGCACTGGCGATGTCTTATACACCGGCTGTGCCAATATTTCTAGGGAAAACGTCGCCGAGTACCGGGACATACTTGTGTCTGAAGTCGAATCTTTGCTGTACAAAGTCTCGGATTGGGGGCGACTAAATTTAATCCAGTTCAATCCAGTTCAAAAAGTTTCAAGGCACTCCCCTTGCTGCCGCAGCTAGCATCGGAATCCTCGGCGTCGACATATCGAATAGTGTGCAGTTTCGTGGTCACTTGGAAGGGAAGGTTAAATTGGCCTCTAAAAAGCTTGGCGTGCTCACCAGAGCAAGACAGTATTTCATGCCGGCACATCGGTTGCAACATTACAAAGCTCAAATTCGGCCTTACATGGAATACTGTTCTCATCTCTGGGCTGGGGCACTCCAGTGCCAGCTCCTTCCACTTGACCGCATCCAGCGCAGAGCGGTTCGAATCGTCGACGACCAAGTTTTGTCTGATCGACAAGAAACACTGGTTCTGCGTAGAGATGTTGCATCCCTTTGGATTTTCTATCGAATCTGCCACGGGGAGTGCTCTGAGGAATTTCTCAGCCGCCAAATTTCACGAACGCACATCGCGTCAAAATCCACTATACCATCCTCACCATCTGGATGCTTGGCGGTCCACGACTGTGCGTTTTATTAGGAGCTTTCTTCCTCGTACAACTTTGGCAATATGACTTCCAAGAAATATGACCTTCAAAAAAAGTGCTTACACCTTTCTAAAAGGCCGACAACGCATCTGCAATTCCCCTGGCGTTGCGGTTGTTCATGAGCAGCGGTATTCACTTACCATTAGGTGAGTCGCATGCTCGTTTGCCCCCTCTTCTCTAAAAAACCTCAAGGAGGAGGAGGTTTACAATTCGTCGAAATCTTTTTTTTTAATGTATGTTCACCGATTACTCGAAGACGCCTGAAGTGATTTGGAAAATTCTTTTTTGTTTCTAAGGGTAGACTTCCCAAGTGGACCCAATTAAATTGCACTTTTGTAGAATTGCTAAATGGATAATAACAATATTTTATTATAAGACTTAATAGAATGAAGGAAAAATAAATCATTAAAGACCTTAAAATTTGGTTTATGAGTTCTTAACAAAATATATGACATATTTAGTTATTTAACACATGAAGCCTATGAAATACATTTTAAAAACTAGCTGCAACGCTGCAGTTTCACATGCAGTTTTCTAGTTTTCTCTGGTAAATATTGTATGTCACCAAAATGGAAAAATATAGTACCTATAATATTAATTGTATCTATAATAGTAGGTATATATCAGTTTAATTCGCTTTGTAGTGTCTTCTGAAGAATATCCACTATCCCGGAAGTGCCGTAACATCTGTGGGTACCTATCTAAAACAGGAAGTGGGCAGCAGCATCTTCCCCATATATGATTCCTATTATCATCATCAATACTCATCGTACAGCTTTTTTATATAGGAGAGGGGGCAAACGATCATGCGGCTTACCTGATGGTAAGTGACTACCGCCGCCCATGAACAACTGCAACACCAGGGGACTCGCAGATGCGTTGCCTGAAGTTGTGCGAGGAAGAAAATATCTTCTAAATCGCACAGTGGTGGACCGCCAATCATCCAGATGGTGTGGATGGTATCGGGAGATCTGCCGCGATGTGCGTTTGTGAAATTTGGCAGCTGGATTAATCCGAACAATTTCTCAGAGCATTCCCCGTGGTAAATACGAAAGAAAATGCAAAGGGATGCAACTTCTCTTCTCAGCGCCAATGAATCGAGCCGATCGGAAAGGACTCGGTCGTCGACGATTCGAGCCGCTCTGCGCTCGATGCGGTCAAGTGGAAGGAGCTGCGACGTTTTCCTGAGAAATATTGGCACGGCCTGTGTATAGAGCATCACCAAGACTGTCTTCCGCATAGCAATGAGTGTTAACAGTTTGCAACATATGCAGAAGAAACAGTGTTGGTGATAGTACGCAGCCTTGTGGAACACCAGCGTTAATAGGCTTGTAGTCGGAGCATGCATCATCTACAACGATCTCGATGCTTTGATCTGCAAGAAAGCTGGTGCTGGTGGTGCACAATTTTTCGAGAAGCCCATAGGAAGGGATCTTCGAAAGAATCGCTTTGTGCCAAACTCGATTGAAGGCTTTCGCAATGTCCAAACTAACGGCTAATACCTCCTGCTTGGACTCTATCAGTCATCTATGAGTCAGGTAGGCCAGAAGATCACCAGCTGATCGACCCCAATGAAAATCATATTGAGCACACGTCCTCAGCACAATTGGGGGGATTCCGTCAGGCCCACTCGACTTCTGGATGTCCAGGAAGAAGAGTGCTTTACGAACCGAGCGCTGTGAGAACAGCACATCCGACATGGAGCACTCATACCGCAGGATGGTCGGCGGTGTTTTCCCCCCGTCATCAAGAGTCGAGTTGGACGCAAAAAGGCTTTGTCTTTTGCGTCTTGGGCCAGTGAGTCGTCCTCCCTGTGCAGAGATGGTAATGATGGTTTACAGAAATTCCCTTGGACAGCCTTGGCGAGAGACCAGAATGCACGGGTTCCCGAAGGAAGGCGAACTAGTTTGTCGCCAATTCTGCCTATGTTCTCTGGCTTTGGCTTGGCAGTAACTCTTTTGAAGGACCTCGAGGCAAATTTATACTTCTTTTTAAGCACGCTGGTGTTTACATCCCTTGCTGCCGAAGCCCCAGCCCAGGCTTGATAACACTCCTGCTTACTGCGTAATGCAGTCTTACAGGAGCGACCAAACCAAGGCTGAGATCTGCCTCCGATTGGTACAACAGATGATGGAA
Source organism: Parnassius glacialis (assembly GCA_033319125.1). Taxonomy (NCBI): domain Eukaryota; kingdom Metazoa; phylum Arthropoda; class Insecta; order Lepidoptera; family Papilionidae; genus Parnassius; species Parnassius glacialis. Next base: position 48,106,515 of record JAVANC010000010.1, read on the forward strand.
TAAATAGTTTGATTCCCTGTATAGCCTGGGAAAATTAAGGAAATCAGACCAAATAATTAATGTAGTTTTGAGAGTTGGTACAGTTAGATGAATATACTAAAAGTCCCCGAGGGGGGAAGCGAGCCGGCGGGGAAAGATCTCTTTTTCAAGTGTTTTGCATGTGAATCGAAAACTATTTATAATATCTCTTTAGTGACTTCTGCATTAATTATCTACATTAAATTTTCTATAAATAATGTCTAAACATTTTTACTGTACGATCAACACTTTAGAAGATACATACTACTAAAGGTGATACTCGTAAAAATAAGAAACAAAATCGTAATACTTTGACAAAGATGATAAATCGCGCCACAAAGATCGGCACATGTTCCATTCGTTGTTTGCGTTTTGCATTTGGAGTACGAGTTAGCTCCCTACCACTGACTTTATTCAATGGTGGCTTAATAAGGAAACCAAAAAAAGCGGCCTTATATGATGTTTTATCGAAATCCGACACTAATGTAAATTTGAAAACTAGTGAGACGGTTATTGATGGTGGCTTTCTTTTGCACCGTACCAAGTGGCGATTGGGCTCCTCTTACTCAGGCATATATGTGATCAGTACCTAAATTATGTATAATATCAATACGGGCCACATTCTACCGTCGTGTTTGATGGATACAATGACGTAAGAAACAGTACAAAAACATCTGAACAAAGAAGGAGGGCTGTGAAATCGTCTGTTGATATAAACATCAATCTCATAATATTATTTGTCAAACCGGGAAGAGGGAAAGTGGAAACCAAAATATTTTCCTCCCAAGAACTTCAAAAACATTCATTTTGTTGTTCTATTCTCTTTTTGCATAGTTTCAGTGGGTGTGATACAACTACAGCTATTTACAGGAAAGGCAAAACATCAATTATCAAGCTTTTTGATTAAAAGCCATTACTAAAAGAAATAGCAACTGTATTTTATGACCCCACAGCAACTCCGGACGTTAAAGCAGAAGCCGGAGAAAAAATGTTCCTCGAAGTATACCGAGCGCCCTGTACTCAGTCTGAGATTAATAGATATCGATTCATAGTTTTTCTAAAATCTTTACCAAGCCCAAACCGGATCTTTCTTCCCTCCCCCCTACCAAAGGGTCAGCGAAATATCATGCTTAATACAGAGTATTCCATCAAGTACAGGAGTGGCTTGGGAACGAACTGCCTCCTGAAATATGGGGTTGGAAGCGAGGAGGCGATGGAAACTTAGAACCAATCACGACCTTGGATCCTCCTGCTCCTGACACGTTAAATTCAATTTTTTGCCAATGTAAAAGTGTTTGTTCTGGAAAATACAGTTGCCGAAAAGCGGGCATTAAGTGTAGTCTTATCTGTAACGGCTGCCTAGGAGCTTTTACTAATGGAGCCCCATCGATGTTGATGATAAAGATGACGAAGCTGAAATAATTTGATTGATAAGTCGGCATACTCGTGCAAAAGAGAATGTATATGACGGGACCAGCAACATTGCACGTGCGGTGCGGTAGTCGTCGGTGCAGTTAGACAGAATTCTTGTAAATTACACGTGTTCCGCACACCTGCACCATTGCACCTGCAGTGGCGCTCGTTTTGCTTGTATAAAACGGACGGCGCGGCCGCCGTTAGGACAGTCTTGGCTCTGACGTGGAACGATGTGCTTGTCGTATTTCGTTACTAGTTTAACCTCGACTCGTTGGATAATTAATTCGTATAAACGAATTAATTATTATTCGTAACTACAAAATTAGTCTCTGTACTATACTCAATTACCCTTTCTACATCAGAAGTAGGATAAAGTCCCTGTTTTTGCCCACATTTAATCTTCGAATAGTATGAGGATTATTACATTTGTTGAAGACTGTAATGCGTTCCGCATTGATGAATCTGTTTTTATGTTAAATACCGTAATGAAATTTGCTATGCTACTTACGATATTTTCGTATCATTAAAGTGTAGAGAAAAGATAAAGTGAAATTATTTAAGCCAAATTTTTTTAATTTTCTTGATGTACCTAAATATGTTAACAAATGTCGAAAGAAGTTGGAGGCTTTCTAATTAACTTATTCAAGTAATGTTGTAATTTGATAGTTCACGCGAAACATGATTATCATTTGCTATATTTTGAAGTTCAAAACGTTTAAGGGATGTACCAAAATAAAGGATTAACTTTAACACGCTATGAATTGAAAATAATAAGTGACATTTTTGTGTTCTAATGTGTTGATCAGTGTTGCAGTTTGCTCCGAATATTGTGTCGTCGACAAGATTGGGGTTTGATGTCGAGGGATTCGTAGAAGTCTCTACAACAATAATCAATGAGGAAGATGTTGTGACGGCTAATCGAACATGGTCAGGTACGGCCGAGCGCTGGTAAGATTGAGCCTACACCGCTACAGACGGTAACTTATCGGCTGATCTTACGGCAGGGCAATTTATGCGGCCGCCGAACAAATGGTGCTTTGGCGCTGTAAATGGACGTCTGAGGTCGGCTTTCGTAGATTTTGCGCAGTTACCTCCTTCCCTTTGAAATGTTGTGGTATTTGCCTCTACACATAGTTTCTGTTATTTTTTTTTGCAATGTTTTCAAATGTCATACTGTTGCCGTTTCTTAAGAGAATATGTGATGAATTTTGGAAGCTCGGAATTCCATGGTTCGCAATACATTTATCTCGAATTCTTTTAATTTTACAAAGCAGTGCAACGATTCGCTAGAGCTAGTACGGCTACGGCGCGACGACTTGCTGGCGCGATTGTAGCACGAACGCAGCAGAACGAAAAGCTGGAGTGCGTTTGCCTGAATGTAGCCATATCGGCGCGTTCATGACTTAAGAGCCCTCTTACATTTCGGCGTTTCGCAAATTTAGGTATTTTACGCACCGAGCGGGCGGCAAGTTACGCGACCGATACTTTCTTTCATATCTATTCACTCGCTCGCACTATAATACTGTGAGTATGGCGACTAAACGATCTTGATATTCCATAATACAAAGTTTTCTTAGGATGGACTTCAGTGGATGGAATATTTTTTGGTGTGTCATTTTAATGTTATCTTATTAATTTATTATTATATAATTATATAATTTATTATTTATTATTATATACCATTTTGATATATTATTCATTATTTATGAAATTTAGTGTCAAAATAAGTACACATAAATATTTTAATTGTTACGCTGTAATCGAATGTTAATAATCGATTATGTCTACTACCGGTAGAATAGTGGTATAAATGAATAAACGGTTGCAACCTGTTTTAATAAATATAACAACCAAATGTAACTAATATTTTTTAATCGGTACTTACAGTCAATTACTATATTTTTTATAAGAAAAATATTTGCTGCGACTGCATTGACCGAACTTTTCTCGATTCGATAATTTCAGGCAGTACTTTTCATAAAAAGCTTGTAACTTGGGTAACATATTGAAAATCTAAAATTGGTCGTATTTGTAAATTTTTAATACTTTTAATGCATTAATCTGGGCCAATACATATTATGGCAAGTATTCAGACATTTTGATTTGCTAAATGAAGCTGGACTTCGATTTGGTAAAACCAGTCATTATTTTGATTTAATGTTACACTTGAATCACTGAATTCATAACCTTTAACTTTTTTTTGTCGAAAGGCCGTATCAAAATCTATTCCGAAAGCTGAAATAGGATATTTAACTTCAATAAGACCGTTGCTGTATAAACCATTAGGTGAAGCCCTCAAATAATAAGTCAATGAATAGACCATATTTTTGAAGAGACGTAATCTAAATTATAACTATATAAAATAGTTTTAAACCGATCGATCAAAAATTGCGGTCGTAGTTGACGATTTTCTAGTATGCAGGTAATCGACGCACACTACGATAGCAATCGACGCACACTACGGTAGTATCGAAACGATGCAGCGCCCGAAATAAACCGACGCAGGTCCACCCTCGGCAAGCGCTCGCGCGTTAATGATCGCAGATGGCCGGCACAGTGAAATATATAGTATTTTTATTTAATTAATTAAAATATAATAGTAACGATTTAAAAAGTAAAAATAATAGCATAGTGTAAGCAAATGTTGATGATTATTTTGGTATAAATTTTACTTCTAAATGATGTAGATCTTCGGAAATATAGGGGCTTGTATCGAAGCTTTTTTGGTCGTTTTTTGAATTATGTCGATTTTTTTTCCTAGCGTGAAAAGCATATAACGAAAATGTATTCCATTATTATTAAAGTGTAGGATATTTGGGAGATAAAAATATTTTTTTTGATGGTCGATATTCAATAGAATCTACAAATTAGAGCTCCCAAATCATGTCTTCGAGAGTTTTTGCCTAAACATGCTTTGGAAGAATGATTATTACTGATTAAATAAATAAGTTATCTAAAATCCATTCCGAGCTTATTTGAGGAGAGAAAACGAACTATTTTTACCAAGTAATTGTTATTTCAAGCAATGAACGATAAACATAAAATTTCAACGAGGAAATCTTGTAATTTCGCGATTTTTTGTAATACGCCCCTTAAATGAAGTCTGGGATGGTCGACCGTTGTAATATTTAACAAGAGTTAATATCTGTTAGCAGGTAGTGATAACTGATAGACCGTATACTGTTCACTGTCAACCGCACGAGGACGTGCGACAGTCAGAGGTAGCCGTGTCTGTGCATCTAGAAAATACTAGAGACGTTGCAACACTCTAGCGAAGTAATTATTCTTGTGTAGGAAAGGAACATGAAGTTGCAGGAAGGCTGGTCTGTGCTGCACTGGGATGTATCGTGTTGCTGTTGGTTTACATACTTAGGTGTTATCATGTCACTACGTCCCTCACGATACACTTTTGTGTGATTGTGACAGGTACATGTTTGCGGTATAGTTGGTCTGTACCTGTTCTATATTGAATTGAAAAAAAAAGAGTGTAAGAAAAAAAAGTGGTTCTTACTATCATTGCAGGGCGTTTGCCGGTCCAATGATATAGCTACAGGGAATAGTGATTCCGGACTAGCGAAAACAGTACTTGAAAAAAAAAAGAGAAAATAGAAAAGCTACATACTAATCATTCCGATTTTTTTTTATAGGATAAGGGTGACAAACGAGCACACAGTCCACCTGATGGTAAGTGGTTGCTGCGGCCCATAGATATCTACATCTATCCTCATTTGCGAATCAAAATGCAGATGCGTTGTCACCCGTGAGGACTAAGATGGAATGCCTCATTTCCAGTAAAAAGGGCCTCCGGCCACCTGCACTCACCAAGCGAAACGCAGAGGTAAACCTCTACTTCACGCTGGTTTTCTGTGAGGTCGTGGTACCACCCCGGTTCGAGCCGGCCCATCCGTGCGACAGCAAAAGCCGCGTGGCTCTACCACTGTACCGATCTCCTATAAAGTTGATTAAAGTTTTGTGGGGCTTTCTGCCGGAACAAAACTAATTGTCGCCCAAGTCTGAAGGGTCAATATAGACCGGACCAGACGCTGTTATGTCAGGATAGTCGAGCGATGTTTTTTTGTCTACAGATAACTAAAATTGTGATGGAGCGCGTGCGAGTACGCACGCATGTCAGTATGGCCGTGACGGGACCAGCACCATTGTACGTGCGGTGCGGTAGCCGTCGGTGCAGTTAGACAGAATTCTTGTAAATTACACGTGTTCCGCACATCTGCACCATTGCACCTGCAGTGGCGCTCGTTTTGCTTGTATAAAACGGACGGCGCGGCCGCCGTTAGGACAGTCTTGGCTCTGACGTGGAACGATGCGCTTGTCGTATTCCGTTACTTGTTTAACCTCGACTCGTTGGATAATTAATTCGTATAAACGAATTAATTATTATTCGTAACTACAAAATTAGTCTCTGTACTATACTCAATTACCCTTTCTACATATATTTTTCAGAATTAAAATTTGTATAACGATTTTGTTTATTATTTTTATAACTTTTAATACTCAGTATCTCTGTGTTGATCGTACAGTAAAAATGTTAAGACATAATTTATAGGAAATTGAATGTATGTAATTAACGTAGAAGTCAGTAAAGAGTGACAGAGGAAAACTAAACAGGAGATGGGCAGCAGCATGTTCCTCATAACTGCCAAATATAATAAAAATTGCGGTTGCCATCACTCCTGCCAAGCGTGGCATTTATTGCAAAATCCCCCTTATAAGAAAATCTTCAGGGGAGGTCTATGTACAGCAATGGCCATTTATAGGCCTTACGTAATGGATGGTGTCATAAGCAGTAACCATAATATTAACAATAATTTATATTGTTTAGAAGATATAATATCTTGTATAATGTAGAAGGCAACATGCTACATATTTTAATGCATCCCCGAGACGGTCAAACGGTTTGATTCAAGCCTCACGTGTTTGACCAAACCGTTTGATGTCGCTTTGAATTCGCATCAAACAGAAGCACGCAGTGTAGCTTCAAAGTTCAAACAAGAAAGTCCTATTGCGGTTTCAAAAAATGCCATCGACTATGGATAAAGATTTTCTCGCGTTTATTGTATTAATGTCTTGCTTAAATAATAAGAAAAAAAGAAAAATAATTTGATGCAAAGAATGCTACAAATTAAGATATCGTTTCACACACGAACATCTACAAAGAGTGCTAGAACCTAGCGTACCAGATGATTATAAGAACTTTCTGAGGATGGACAATAATTCTTATAAAAATTTATTGAATAATCGACCATTAATTCAACAGGATACCTACGAACATGAGGCAAGCTATTCCAGTAAATCAAAAATTGTCTACATTGAGGTATTTAGCATTTTGGCAACTACACAGAACGTATTGCTTCGAAATTCAGCACAAGACTGATGAGGTTTGATTAAACACATCGCGAAGACGATCAAACGGTGCTACAAACAAAACCAAAATATGAATTTCTATCAAACGAGCTTCAAACACGTAACGTTTGATCAAACCTGTCAAACCAACGGCGTAAACGATCAAATTGGTTTGATTCAAACCAAAATTTACGTGTTTGAATCAAACCGTTTGACCGTCTCGGGGGTCCATAATAATAATCACGTATTACCTTAGAGTATTAAATACTCTAAGCGTATTACGTACCTAGTATCCCAATAATGTGCTGAAAATCAACGAAGATGTATCCTACTCGTTAGTTGGTTGGCATTTGAAAGTGTCTCATATTTTATTTCTATTGTTTAGCGGTTTTTAACAATATTATCGAGTTTAAAATTAAACAATAACAATAATATGTAAAACTTCTGTATACGACTCCCCTAACAAACGCCAATCTGACCATATACCAAAGGTATTTTGTTTACTGTGTACGGCTTTATAGTAATGACATATACAAATTTATAGGCTTGAATGATTCAGCAAGCTGCGCGCAGCGACATTGCTAAATTCACCAACGAGCCAACGAGCATTACCTGCTAGCCTGCTACTGCTAGTTTGATCGTGAATGCGGTTTGTGGAGAACGCGTATATGTTCCCTCAATTCTCGAATGTTACTAAACACGTATAAATATTATACTTGCTTAAATATAATCGAACTTGTTAACTTACTTTTAGTAGTGTTTCCTAGATAAATTCATTAATATATTAGTTGTGTTATCAGTGGTAAATATAGAGAAAATATGATGTTTTGATTTTGTTTGATCGGATTAGATATTTTTGTCGCTGCAATTGCTAAGAATTCAAATCGAAAGGTAAACAAATTAATTGTGCTCTGATTTAGAAACTGCTTGTCGTTTGCTTGAATATTTTAATAAAAAAATGTGAATAAAAAATTCATCAGCTTTTTCGAAACGCTTTGTTTTTTCTAGTGATAATTTTATTATAATGCGTAGGTACTTGAAGCTCATGTTATGAACTCAAAGAGACATTATAATTATTTATGTAATTAACGTTCCTTTGCAACATATATATAATTAATTTATAAAATAGAAGTGACAAACAAACGAATTTATAGTTCACCTGATGGTAAGTTGGTAAGTGACGTAGATTTGGCGAATACTGCAGCCCACGAATGCTGTAACTAACAATAAACAAATAATTTAAAATAAAAATTGTTGTACAGCCGACTTTAATATAAGTTATTTAAGAATAACTCAAAAACTATTGGTCTGACCTTGATCAAATTCATATGGGACCACACGAGAACTATCAGCTTTCATATAAGAAAAGAATCATCTAAATCGGTCCACCCAGTACAGTACATAAAAAAATACAGTCGACTTGAGTACCGTCTCCTTTTCGGAAGTCGGCAGAAAAGGACAGACCTACAGATGCGTTATTGTTACGATTATGACTCCGAGAATTAATATGGAATTACAGACTGTGAGACGTCACTGCCTCTAATACTGGTTGCTGTCTATCGTTAGAAGCATTAGTTTTGTTTTTAACCGAATTCTAAAAGGAGTTCAGTTCAGAGCCAATTTTGTTACTGGTATCGCGGCAGCGAGAAGAAGCAATCAAATAGAGTGAAGGGGAGTTTTTATGTTAAACCATTTAGATTATAATAACTAAATTAATATTTTTATTTATTCTTATTGGTGATTTCATTTTATCCTAAAATAAAACCTAACAGAAGTTCTGCGTACGACTGTATTTTTTAAAATATAGAAATGCGACTCTGCTGAAATGCTCATTTTTAGTATTGAATGTATTAGAAACTAAAAAAATTGTATGATTTATATATTTTATAAAACACTCGTTTTTTTAACAAGAAAATGACGAACAGTGTAACAGTACTGTTACTGTTACACTGTTCGTCATGAACAACTGATGGTAAATGACTTCTGCTTTATATACTGACATCGACACCTACAATTAACTTCAAACAAAGAAAATCATACAGTTACGATGACATCTTTGTGGAATGATAAGATGGAATGGATTGATAACAATTTTAATTCTGCAGCCTTTCTTAAGCCGCGTCTCCACCAAAGTTTTGTTGTCAACACAACAGTTGCCAACAAAACATGTTTCCATTTTCGGCGGCAACATCAAAGGAATACGCTTGTTGCCAACATTTGTTCCCTCGGTGGAGACGCTTGTTGACAGAAACATTTGTTGGCAACATGTGTTGGCAACTGTTGTGTTGGCAACAAAACTTTGGTGGAGACGCGGCTTAAACCCTTCATACTGGTACAAATTCGTATAAATCATATGCATAACTGCTTGGCAGCAAAATAGGAGAGAGTACCCACTACCCACGACTTAGTTCTAAATTAATTGCATATTAGAAGTCAGAATATAATTTTTAACATAATCGTGGCAAAATCGACGAACCCAGCCTTTGATAAGCGTTTGTGGTGATCCAATGATTGTAATCAGTACGGTGTTGTATTATGACTTGCGGCATACATTCAGAAGTCTCCAACGTGTTGTTTACCAAGAACAACCCAGAATTACTTCCAATCCAGGGTCGTTAGATCTCTTGACTGTATCAATGGGCATTCCTCAGGGCTCAATTCGTGGCCCATTTTTGTTCTTACTTTATGTTAATGACTTACCTTACCGCCGATAAACCATGATACGAGTATAATATTGTTTGCTGATAATTAATAATAACTGATGTGTTAATTTTAACTTTTTTAATACCCGACGTTTCGGGTACTTTATAGCACCTATTGGGGGAGAAGACTGAGGTGTTTCAGGTTCTGATGTCATAGTTAATGAGGGCTACCTTCAACTTTTAACTATTAATTTTTGTCCAATCCAGTCCACTCAGAACGAGCTTACAGTATCTTGAAGTCTTGTAATAGTATGCTCTAGTTTGGATGTACTTTGATTAATTATGGGATCCCAAAAAGATGGTAGCACCCGGCCAACTTCTTAAAAAACATCCTAATTTCAATAGCCTCGCGTATAACCCTTGGTAGGATTCGCTGTTCTTTGTTAATATTATGGGACAGTTCTGAATATGTTGGCATACTGCAGACTTCTCGGAGCGTCGGTGCTTTAGCTTTACATAAGTGCCATGCTGACTTTTGCATGCCGTAAGCGCAAAGCGCGCAGGTATATTCTGCTAGGGCCTAAAAATTAAGATTTCAACGTTTTGTCACATGAAATCATATCTAGCAATCATATTATACATATAAATGATATAAAAAATACATTGTCAGAAAGATAAATGATTGTTGAACGTATTATTTTTTTTTTAAATCGATTAATTTTTACATAAAAAGGGGGTTTTAGTGGCTTATGGTGTGGATTTATCAAGTCCTGTATCAAGACTTCCTAAACACGATAACTTTTGAAAATATCAATTGTTCAATTCACAGAAATCTAAATTATTTAGATTTCTATGAATTGAACAATGAAAAATTATTTAGATTTCTGTGGTTCAATTCAATTTATTTATAAAACTCTTCATCTATCATGCGGAAATTTTGTTTGTCCTATGTTAGAGACCACATACATTCCTGAGTCTTGTAGAGGGATATTACACTTGATGGATAGTTAGAACTGACCAATCTTCTTCAGCGGCTGGTAGTAAATTCCGTGGATAAATGTCAATAATTAATTATTAAGCGCCAATAAAACTGTCTGTATTAACAAAACCAAATGTTAAACATCTGAAAAATATGTGTATTTTATTTTAAAATGGGGAAGGATTGAGCCATGCAGATTCCACTATTCTTATTTGTATTATTCTTGTTGTTAAACTTCGGTGGACCCTCTATCATACCATAAAAACATATCTATATCTATACAAATAAATACAATTGAAGTGTCTGCTTGGTATGTCAAAAAAACAGCTTTTTATTAAATGCATATGAAAGTATTTACGGTACTTATAACAAAAAAAAACAATTTTTAAATTTTTTGTCTGTTTATCTGTTTGTTCTGCCTAATCTCCGAAACGGCTGGCCCGATTTTGACGGGATTTTCACTAGCAGATTGCTGATGTTATAAGGACTAACTTAGTCTATTTTTGTTTTAGTAAAAGAGTTAGAGTTCCGCGCAAAAAATTAAAACCCATGAAATCCAATCGTAACAAATTCCACGCGGGCGAAGTCGCGACTCGCGACTACGTAGGTCCAACTTTACACAAAGGTCAATCGAGTATAAAGACGGCTATGCTCGAAGTTTGTCTGCGTGATATGGTTTAATGGATGGATAATGCAGATCGGGAAATTAAATTATCGGTCTAATGCGGATTAGAGTCATAGCAAGCGGCATAGCCCAACTGATTAGTAAGGTGCACTGGCATTAGTTGTAGGTATAGGGATAGGGAACTCTCAAACCCCCCTCGCACCTGCCACACCGGTTGGCTTAAGCGTCAAAACTGTGGTTTTGCATTACTGCCTGATCCCAGAAATAGGAAGGTTTTTGGGTACGCCCGACCTCCTGATAATGATGCAAGATTTTACGAATGTTTTCGAGCGAAATGATAACATTTTGAATGATACGTAGGTATATAATTTTTTTATTATTATTTTTATATGTATAATTCTTCCGTACGAGTGTTTGTCACAAATCCTCCTAAACGGCTGGACCGATTTTGAAATTTATCCCTGTATGGCTTAGATTCACAACTGGACCCGGTAGTGGGGCTTCAGTCGATATCCAGAAATCACACGTGCGAAGCCGAGGTAATTCACTAGTTTAAAATAAAGGATAACAAGGAAACCAATGTTGTTAAGGTTCCGCACCTCAAAAAGAAAAAAACGGAACCCTTATAGGATCACTTTGTTGTCCGTCTGTCTGTCTGTCTGTCTGTCAAGACCCTATTTCTCAGGAACGCGTGGAGGTATCAAGCTGAAATTCATATCAAATACCCAAGTCTACAGTCCCTTAAGAGCTGTTAAAAAGTCAAACTTCTAAGCCAATGCAATCAAAAGATACAGCCGTTTATGCCGTAAATTTTCGACATTCGCAAGGGAATCAAAAACTTCCCGTGAACTCAGAATCTTGAAATTTGGTACGAAGCAACGTTTTATAGCGCAGATAAAGGAAAAATTGCGAAAAGCATACGAACCCTCGGTGCACGAGTCCGACTCGCACTTTGCGGGATTTTTTTTTAAATCCCGCACCTTTGCACACAGGATTAGTCGACTATAATGACCGTCCGGCTAGCGATCGTAATTAGGAACAGTGTATCGCGGCGAGCGCGTTATATTGTGATTAACAACAATGGATGAATTCTGTTGCGATAATGAGGTATGGTGGACGTCTTTAACCTTAAAACCTATCTCGTGATCCTGAAGCAATATCGCTTAACGGACAGAAACAATTACTAATACCAATTTCTTTTTCTTTTTTGGAAACATTTCAAACAATTATTTTTAGACAGTCATGGATACCTCAGTTTTGATGCTTGAGCTAAGCGATGAGGCAGGAGCAGGGGGATTCGAGAGTTGTGGCTGACAGGCAAGGATGCCCGCAACTGTATTAAGTGACGACCTGCTAAAAGATTTAGTAAGTCGAAGTATTCAGTTGGTTCAGCACAATACATGCTGAGGCCAATGTATAGCGGTAGAGTAGTGATGGATGGGAATCAGTTTAATTAAAATTTGTTTTGAGACGTTTCTTACACCATCTTCTAGTGGAATTTTTGATTTGCAATGAGGTATAGGTAAGGTGTAGGCAAACATTTGATAGGTTTCATAGCGGGGGAAGTTAATTCGTTACAAAATTGTAAAGATTAATGTTAAAAATCTGATAAATTAGTTATGTTTTATATTAATTAGATTAGAAACGAATAAACCAATCTATGGATATTTCTAAAAGATTTAAAAAAAAGTGTTAAAATATGCAAAAAATTAAAGAGCAAACCACTGAGGTATTGTTTTGCCCTAGTAACTGATAAATGTTTAGTTAAAACTAATTTCTCTATAGTATTGCGTAATTAAAAACTTTACTTCAGTCCCAACTAGCGACATCTAGTGAGCGAAAGATTAAGTGCCAAATTTAATGATTCTCTTTTTTTAAATAAATAGATTATACTTAAGTTCCAGTCATACGAGTGGAAAAATAGGTAATACATTTTTTAATGTAGGTAACTATTTAGACGACATAACGGGCTTAAAAAAATAGGTAATATTTTTTTTAATGTAGGTGACTATTTAGACGACATAACGGGCTTTAAGAAATAGGTAATATTTTTTTTAATGTAGGTAACTATTTAGGCGACATTATCGGGCTTTAATATTTGTTACATGCTATGTATTTGCACCGACTTCTGAAGCTATTATGTGGTATAGTATGTGCCAAATCGATTGAGAAAAACGGACAATGACCTTTCGGTCGTTTAACCAGGGGTTACAAACCTTCAATATATAGGCACATTTTATATGTAGTACTTTCTTTATTTATAATGATTGATATAATATATATTTATTAACTATTATTAAAAAGTTATGTGAAAGATCGCTGTAGAAGAAAAATCATCTATTGTTATAAAGTACTTTATTCATTTAACAACAAAAAACATTAATTTATAACACATATAAAGATTCGAGTGATAACGACACCGAATAAGTACGTACTTATGCAAAAGATAAAACTTTATTTTTAATATTATATAAGAACTTTATTTTTATTCGGTGCAATCATCACTCGTATCTTCACTTGATGAACTATCTGTAACATTAATTATAAAGCGATCTGCAGTTTGGTCAATTCTATCATCCATGCCACGCATTTTTTGTTCAACCTTAAGGACATGCTGAACACAGTTTTTCCATTTATCTGGCGTGATTTGAGTTAAACCATCTTTAAGTAAATTTTTAACATCTTTTAACTTGAAAGTTGTATTTTTTCGTGCAACGTACCCTTTCACATCTGCCCACACAAGTTCAATGGGGTTAAGCTCACAGTGATAAGGAGGTAACCTTACCACTGTGATGCTTTTTTCTTTTGCCATCTCGTCGGTGACGTAACTTCGATAGTTATCTTTAACTGCCTTTATTTTTTCCATTAAGTGGGTCTTTGTGTCCGAGGGCACGTATGCGATCTGTTTAGATTCTAGCCATTCCTGCATATTTTGTTTCCGCCAAGACATTGTTGGGGTTTTTTCTAAACGTCTGGAGTGGTAACTAGCGTTATCCATAACTATGACATCGCCGCTTTGCAGTTTTTCTATTACTTTTCTAAACCAGTCCTCGAAATGGAGAGCGTCCATACTCTCATGGTAGTCACCAGTAGATGATGATTCAAATACCCAATCACATCCCTCCAAAAAGCCATTTTCATTGCCAACGTGTACAACTATTAATCGCTTTCCTTTACCCGAAGGGGCTTTCGCGCCAGTAGAGTAGCCTTCTAACCGTGATTGACGAGAAGATTCAATTGTGGTGTCTTCCCATACCTTTCCCATAGTATGACCTGCGTTAATCCATGTTTCGTCAAGGTAAAAAATGTTACGTCCCTCGTTTCTTAATATTTGTATTTCTCTCAAATATCTGGTACGCCACAGAACTATCTCTGGGCGATCTATTAGACCACTTTTTCTGTTTCTCTTTATATATTTGAATTTTAAATGGCGCAACACACGTCGCAGGGAAGTTTTGCTCAAGTTTGGCAACTGGTCATCTTGATTTATACTGAGCAAAATTTTGTCTAAAGTCGGTAATTCTCCTGCAAGAAAGAACTGATGCACTTTCGCTCTTATAGCCGATTTATCAAAATCGTCCAACTTGTCAATTACAGACTTTTTTCTTTTATTAATTATTCCCTTTTCTGGTATTTTATGGGAATCTCTATACACGCTTAATACGCGATATATAGTGCTCTTGCTGACTCCTGAGATCTCCGAAACCTTTTCTACCATATTAACGTTTGAAGGATACACGTCTTCGGGCCAGGTGTTTTTGACATATTTGTATACATTAATGATAATCTCTTGTTCCCCGACCGACAAAGTGGTAGGTTTTCTCTTTTTTACTGGTGACGTTAAAGGTGCTCCAGAAGATGGGCCTGTAAATAAATGACAAAAATATACTACCATAGTACTACATCACATAAATACATATTGTTTTAGAAAATAAATACCACATGGTCACATAAAAAGAGCGCTTTAAGAAATAGAAAGGCTACGTCGTCGCATTTGTACCTATTTGTACGTACCTGCTACGTTTATTATGGGTCGGCGACGTCTCTTTCCACTTGATGTTGAAGGACCGGGTCCTTCACCAAATTCTCCTGAACTCATGTCGATTTAGTAACGACCGTCACAGTAAAACTAATATAACAGATTCAAAAAACAAAAACTTAACGATATAACAAATTTAACAGTAAAAACTCAACTAAAACAATGCAATGAATGCTATGAATTACCCGAGACGTACACACGCAAGCGCTATCCGAACACGAATGAAAACAAAATGGCGGACCGGCCCAAAAAAGGTGACGCATCTCTGGCTGCCATTGTCACGTTTCTTTTAGAACGAACTGACGTAACGCGCGTTTTGTTTATTTTAAAGGGATGAATTTGCAAAAGCTCAATATGGTGATTATATTGCTTCAAATATTTTTTTAATATGAAACTGTTATTAAATGAATTGCTGCGTTACTTACCATAAATTGAAATATAAAATATAACACATTTTTCGCGATGTACCGTAAGATTTTACTATGTTTATAGGAACCACAGACAATATTATTTAAGAAACAAAAAAACAAAACATATGTGCTGACCTAGAAGTGGGAATAATATCAATATTTAAATATTGTTATCACATCTAAATTGAGATTTTGTAAGTTACGCCTTTTGACACTCGGCTCATATCTGAGGTCATTGTCCGTTTTTCTCAATCGATATGGCACATACTATAATTATATTATCTTTCAGTTCTTCGAATCCGGCTTTGACTTGTATTAAAACTCTAATTTCACGTGTCATCTTATCCTTTGTTATTAGTTTCCGGCTGTTGTTACGAAGTCATTGAACTTATCTTTGTTCCCACACACGATAGTAGTATAATGTATCATAGAGACGACTCATTTCACACTGATAAACCGTATTTATTACCTTATCTGATGTTATTGTTTTTTTGTTATTGCAAAGTGAATTAATAATAAACAGAACAAACCTTAGAGTATTCAAAATACTCTAAGGAACAAACAGACAATCTCGGTTAAATACCACCTGGGTAAGTAATTAATAATTCTATGAATTAACCTGAAAAATATTCTTGTCTGTTAGTTATTGCACTTTGGATAATAACAAGAGGTTACTTACCAATGTTACAATTAGTGTCCGACCGAAACAGAATTTTCAACCGAAACCGAAACCAAAACGAACCTTCGGTCTGGTTGTCAGTTTCGGCCGAAACCGAAACCGAAACTTATTTCGATATGTTCATTTTTTATTGTATACTGGAATGTGGTATATTTTTATACATATACAGATAAGTAATGCAAGTTAATGAAAAACAGTAACTGTAATAGTCATATAGCAATATATTTATTTATTTTAAAGTAAAAATCAACAATTTAACGTTAAGAAATATTTTTAAGCCAATTTTGTAATAAAATCAACTCTTACACCCATATAAAGTTAGTCGCTAATTGAGAACATATTTTATTGTGTTCACAATATTGTTAATATTATTCAATGAGAGCATTAATTTAATATATCACACTCACACACTTACACACAATATACACACAACTTAACAAAATCCCAGAAAATATACAAACCCTGCTCATAGTTCAAAAACTTTAATAAACTAAGTTTGTATAAAAAGGGTTATTATAAATATCAAGGAATTTATGGATGATAATAACCCCTGGAAATGAGGTGATCGCTACCAAGCTATTTCTAATTTGTTTTGTGTGGTTAATTGTGTAACATATATGATTGTAAGCAGTGGCATAGCTAAGCGTCGGCGAAGTGGGTCCTCGCCCACGGCCTCGCACTTAAAGGGGCCTCGTGAGGCCCCCTAAAATGCGATGCCCCCAGACTTTACCACAGATGACTAATTAATTTGATCACTTTTACGCTCGAAAAAGAAAGTCACAAATTTAAGTGTGTTTGTTTGGGGCCTCGCAAGAAGCCCCCCTTAAATGTGACTGCGAGGTCGTTGAAACTACCTTCAAAGACCACGATTGTTACATTGATGGAATACGAGACTTCTCAGGAATTAATAGATATGAGTAGGTATGTCGTGTCAAAGCATGTTTGGTAGGATAGATCTATTGGGTAGACCCTTGGAACGAAAGAAAAGGGGCCTCGCTGATGCAACTTCACCCACGTTTATATTAGTCCACGCTACACCTCTGATTGTAAGCTGTTATTTAAAAAAAAGTCTCGCTGGGTTTCTTGCTGGTTCTTCCAATGACAGAGGTTTTTTTCGAACCAGTGGTAATTAAACAAAAGAGTGACTTTCAAATACTGCAAAATATTAAAATCTGTAACACGTTTAGCAAAACAAAAATCAAATATAAAATTCATTAAAAATAGTAATAACAAAAATAAAGCTACATGGTACATAATAATAAAGCAGACCACTTCACAAAACATATTCAAAACAACTATTAAAAATGTGACCATTGATAATACTAATATGACGGATGCAGGTGCTATAGCAGAAGTTTTTAACACTCATTTTGCTACCATTAACACTCAAACACAAGCCACAGATACCTACCCTCTACCTTCTACACATCTACATAGCCTATATTTATCACCCGTTGACGCAAATGAATTGAAAAAAATAATCATAAACCTCAAAAATAAAAAGAGTTGTGGCTACGACAATATATCGATCCAAATTATTAAAAAATCCGTAGAGTATATTAGTGAGCCGCTTGTTTATTTACTTAACTTAATGATAGAAACTGGTACCTTTCCACATGAATTAAAAACAGCAAAAATCAAACCTTTGTTCAAAAAAGGCTCAAAATGTAATATCAAAAACTATAGGCCCGTATCTCTTTTATCCAACTTCTCAAAAATATTTGAAAGAATCATCTACAATAGGCTCATAGAGTTTTTCAAAAAATATAGTATAATGAATAAAAATCAATTTGGTTTTCACAAAAATAAATCCATTACACTTGCAATGTATGAAATACTTAAGGAAATTTGGGAATTTTTAAATAATAAAACTTCTTGTGTAGGTTTGTTTTTAGATATGTCAAGGGCATTTGACTGTGTAATATACGATGTACTATTAAATAAACTTGAAAGATTAGGTATACGTGGTTTGGCATTAAAACTGTTAGAAAGCTATTTAAAAGATAGAGAACAACTCACAGCTATTGAAAAATTTGACAAAATCAGTAAAACTTTCGAAGAAGTACAGTCTAAGCCAGTTAAAATGACACTAGGTTTGCCACAAGGGAGTATTTTAGGCCCTCTGTTATTTTTAATTTATGTGAATGACTTGCCAAATATCACTGACAATAGATGTGTTATGTTTGCTGATGATGCAACTATCTTTATACCCGATACTCAAATGAATTTTGAAAATAACATAAATAAAACCTTAAAAATAGCAGTCGAATGGCTTAATAAAATTAATTTAAACGTAAATCTAACAAAAACTAAAGTTATTCAATTCAGAAATTACAAAACAAAATCTTTAAATTTAAATATTGAAGATAAAGACACCCAAATAGAAACAGTTGATAACATTAATATTCTTGGAGTCACCATAGACTGTTATTTTAACTGGAAATCCCACATTGAAAAAATAAACAAAAAAATATCTAACTACAGTTACGCATTATCCATATTAGCAGAAACAACTTCCGTTGACGTATCAAGGGCTGCATATTTCGGTCAGGTATACCCTCTATTAGTTTACGGTATTATTTTCTGGGGTAATTCTACAAACGTGCAGTCAACATTTATTCTACAAAAGCGATGTCTGCGGATCATTTATAATATGTACTCAGACGAAACTCTTAGAAATGTATTCAAAGAAAAAGGCTATCTCACTCTTACTAATATTTACATTTTAGAAATTTCAATTTTTATCAAACAGAATAACAACTATTTTCAGATTAAATCTAACTTGAAGCACTTTTTGTACAGGTATTAAAATATTCAATCATCTGCCACCTGATATAAAAGCTATGGACTTGCCAAGATTTAAAATACACCTGAAAAAGTGGTTAATATATAATGTGTTTTATAATTTAAATGAATATTTTAATACCAAACATTAATTTATATAAAGTTTTATTTCTTAATTATTGCATACCCGATATGGGTAAACTGTGTAACATTTAATTGCAATGTCACCCGCAAATTGTACATACACAGCTTATTGGCAATAAATATTCTGATTCTGATTCAGTAAGTATTATTTACAATCTATATTGAATAAAAAAAAGTTTCTGTTTCTGTATAATTATGAATAATACACTACACTTAAATAACTTTTCAACTATTAAGCTAACTTCCACATAACTATTTATTCTACATCACAATATTTTTCACTTCAGGCTTAGAAAACTATTCAAACTTACTTCGCAAAATAAAACAAAACTCTCAAAAACTTTATTTAACGAAACTATCAAACATTTAAGATATTTTTTTATAGGATAGGGTGACAAACGAGCACACAGTCCACCTGGTGGTAAGTGGTTGCTGTGGCCCATAGACATCTACATCTATCCTCGTTTGCGAATCAAAATGCAGATGCGTTGTCACCCGTGAGGACTAATATGGAATGCCTCTTTTCCAGTAAAAAGGGTCTCCGGTTCTCTACACTCACCATATGAAACACAGCAGTGTTAAGCTGCTATTTTACGCTGATATTTGTGAGAACGTGGTCCTTCTCCGGTCGAGCTGACCCATTCGTGCTACAACTATACTACTAATATAGCTGATGCATGGCTCGCTAAAATATTTTAATAAAATTATAATAAAACAATTAAATATACATGATATTTTATGTAAACCTTATTTTAAGAATAAATACCTTTTAAGTTTCCGCGTTACAGTTTTTATATTGACCTCTCCACTTACTCCATTTTAATCTCATCTAAATCAAAAAAATGCATTCTGAAAAATAAACAAAACGTAATAAGTAGTACTTTTACACAGTAATCAGTCTTGTCTAAACAAAAAATATCTCTAATTAGTTTAACAATATCGTTAAATTAAGACAACATGTCATTGTAATAAGAAGCACAGTATGGATCTATCAATTGTTTATCAATGAGATCCTTGAGATCATTCATTTTAGTAGAACTAAGTTGAAGTGGCTCTAACGTCGATCAAAAAACTAGATACACAATCAGTGACAAAAAATGTCCTTACCGAATGAGCACCCACTCGAACATTTGTTTTTCAATTTGTTTAATTTGTGTGTAGCTTTGTGAATACAACTTTACGCAATTCATTTAAGGTTCAATTTACATTAATGTATATTTATTTCAACTAGAATTACGCCAAAACAATTGGCGACAGTTTTTATTAGAGAACTTTTGCATGGAATTGTGTATCTATTGTACCTAGTTTGTTGTTAGTGATCGATGGGCCTAAGTATGCCTTTTGCATAGTTATTTCCTGAATATCTGACATTCTTTTCCTCCTGTTACAAACATTTACTTTTTTGAAATGATCCTTGTATAAGTTTTTGTAATATAATTTAAAATTAAAAGTTTTGTACAGCTGACTTCAATATAAGTTATTAAGAATAATTCAAAAACTATTGGTCTGACCTTGATCAAATTTATATGAGACCACATGTGAAACACCAGCTCTTAATAATAAGATATAAGCTCTTATTATTAAGATATAGAATAATAAGACAAGAAAAATCGAAATTTAAGTAATCGATGCAAATTTTGTTAAAGATAGCAACTGGTTAAAAAAGTCTTTTCTTTTATGTTGAATTTGTATAAGTCTTTTCTAGTAAAAAAATGTCATCTGTGATCAACAGTTACGTCTAAAACTCTTACGATATTTTCTAAAATATTGATATTTTTGAATATTAAAAAAATTTAGTAGATGCGCCGTTTTATCATGAATCGAACTCGAATGGTATATTTAACTCATATTTTCAAAAATTGTTAGATGCGCCCTTTTTTCTTAATGAAAATGAAATGATCCTTGTATGAATTTTTCTAATATAATTTAAAATTAAAAATTTTGTACAGCCGACTTCAATATAAGTTATTAAGAATAACTCAAAAACTATTGGTCTGACCTTGATCAAATTCATACTGAACCATACGAGAGTACCAGCTTTCAAATAATAAAAGAATAATCCAAATTGGTTCACCCAGTAAAAAGTTATGAGATAACACACATAAAAAAACATACAGTCTCCTTTTTGGAAGTCGGCAGAAAAGGAAAAGGGGTCGTCTTTGGTACGAGTAAATTGGAGTACTTTGATACTATTCCATACTACATTATTTTTCTGTTCATCAGTATTAAAATTATAGCCCCAATTTTCTTACAGTTGCTGAAGATCACAAAAGAACTGTGTGTTAAACTATGAACTTCAAATAGAGTGCCAGTCATCCTTGCTCTATTTATAGCTGAAATGTACTGTACTGGTGATTATATTGGTCCAGTTTTCAGATCTCTAGTGATTTGTTTTGGATTAAGCTGTGTACGTTATTTTCGTCATTTTGTGTGTGGCCCTTGATAAGATATTTGTGAGTTATCTTATTCGAATTTTTTTATATTGGCCACAGCAAATAAATATAAAGAGGTGAAGTACTTATTTTTATATATGGCTTTTCTATATACTTATTTATATGCAGTTATAATTGATTGTGTTTACCACGTTGGTCATCATTTATGAAGCGCAGTGTTTCTGCTCTCCGCCTGTACGTTTCGAATCGTCTTATGTGAAATATCAAGAGTATTAATTAAAAATACTTTACATACCATTACTTTTTCATCATCTACAGTAAAATAAAATGCGTGGTTTGGATTACGCGGGTTCTGGACATTGGTATACTTGTACTTAGGTGTAATCTTTGTATTATTTGTGGTTAGTGGTTACCCATTCGCCTTCGCCGGAATGTCTACAGATTGTTTCTCTTCTGTACTGTGTATTATTAATATAATCCAATGATTCCTAGCTATCTGAAGGAAAACTTTAAGTTTCTTGGTGATGACAGACCGGACAGAGTTCTACGGTCAGCCGGAGAACTTATACTCGTGCCACATTCTTATCGAACTAAATACTTTAAGAATTCCTTCATAGTCAAGGCCATCTGCTTGTGGAATGATCTTCCTCCGCAAATTCGTCGTGCGAAAACACTAGAAAAGTTTAAGACTGACGTCAAAAATTACTACCTAACAGTGCATTAACTACTGGTCATCATTTGCAACATGTATTTTTAGTATCCTATCTGTATTTATTTATGTAGTGTTTATGTATATTCGCCCATTTAATCTTATGTATGTATATTATATTTTGAATGTATATATTAGTGTATTAACTATTTTATTATTATGTATCAGTTAGTTTATTTAGGTATTATTATGTAAATTTACTATAATATACACCACCTCCCACTGTCTAATAGTACAATTTTCTCCTAATCTTAAGGTTGTCTGGAAGAGATCGCTTTTTAGCGATAAGACCGCCTTATTGTACCTACCTTTTTAAGTTTTACTCCTTGTAATCCTAATACCCAGAATGCATTAAATATCAGCAACCTTTTAGAATTATCGATACAGTCACTGCATTTTAATCTACAGTTTTGGCCACAAGGTAGTTTAATATTACCTGCAGGGACCAATTTCTTTGAATGTACCGCTACATAGCTTTGACCCAAGTTGCGTTTAATTTTTTGCGTTCCATTTTTTTGGATCTGCTTTACGTTTCCTTGGTTTTGTTTGAACATCATCGTCAATAGAATTTATAGCTGCTGGGCTTGGTGAACGCTGACGATAGTTTTGCTCTGAATGTAAGAGGGGTCGTCATCACTGAGGTCTACATCACTTTCCTCCGAGGAATTATGTAATTACGAACCGCTGTTCGGGTTCGAACCAATAGCAAATCGTTGCAAATCGGTGTCAATATTATGGATGATGAAGAAAAATTGTCTCTTAGCTGTGGATTGACATTTTCATCTCTAGAAGTATCTGGCAGTGGATCGGCGTTTTCATCTAAAGGTCGCGCTGTCTTATGATCATTAGAAGAACTAGTACTAGATGACGTAGTACTTTAGTTACTGCTACTAGATCTAGAACTGTTAGAGCTTCTAGAGTTGGACGAGCTTGAGCTAGATGAAAGACGGCGCCTGATAGATTTCTGAGGTTCACATACGGGATTCCGTTCTACCCGCAAAATTTCGAACGGAAAACTACCGTACGTGTGTGACGGGTCATAGATTTTAAATGAACTTGCTGCGTTCGGAATCCCGAAACGGAACTCCGTATGTATATGGCGGGTCTTATAGGTGAAAGCGGCTCGCTTTGCAAAAAGCGTTTTTGTGAAGGAGTTGGCCCACTTGGAGAAAACGCCACGCTATGCCAATTCAGGTAATATCTCGTTTGTAGACAACAGACTATGCACTCCAATTGATCAAACCGAATATGTTCGTATAATTCTTACATGTATTCGTAACAATAACATTGGCAATAGTGACATATATAACGAATTGAAAATCACTACAGTAATACAGGGTTATTTTTCAAAGAGTAGCCAAATTTTAGACAGTGGTAGAGCCACGCAGCAGCTTTTGCTGTCGCACAGATGGGCCGGCTCGAACCGGGGTGGTACCACGACCTCACAGAATACCAGCGTGAAGTAGAGGTTTACCTCTGTGTTCCTCCGCCGACCCTCAGGGCGTGCGCCGCGGAAAGGCACGCCAGCAAGCAAGCGATCACGAACATCTACAATCATTGAAAATGGCATTGATTTCTACATAAAACTACGTGAAAGTTTAGTATCAATTATATTTTATGTGTAGATTTATATATTTAAATATTTATGTATATGTGTATATGTGGATTAAAATTTATAATGTTTATAGAATAAGGGTTACAAACGAACACACAGCCCATCTGATGTTAGGTGGATGCTGTCAGCTGGGGCCCATACACATCTACATCTATCCTTGATTAAGAATCAAAATGCAGATTTTAACAGTGGTAGAGCCACGCGGCAGCTTTTGCTGTCGCACGGATGGGCCGGCTCGAACCGGGGTGGTACCACGACCTCACAGAATACCAGCGTGAAGTAGAGGTTTACCTCTGCGTTTCGCTTGGTGAGTGCAGGTGGCCGGAGGCCCTTTTTACTGGAAATGAGGCATTCCATCTTAGTCCTCACGGGTGACAACGCATCTGCATTTTGATTCGCAAACGAGGATACATGTAGATGTCTATGGTCCGCAGCAACCACTTACCATCAGGTGGACTGTGTGCTCGTTTGTCACCCTTATCCTATAAAAAAACCTGCTAGAACGGGTGGGAGATTACCAGTTCTATCTTCATTTGTACGTATTTTTTTACCCTCATTCCTTACAATATAATATAATAGGATTAGCAACCCTAGGATGACCTACCGTAAACGTTTACAGCAAAATGGTGTATTTACTGTTGATATCACATTGCGTAGTAGACTAATCGTCGTCGTCGACGACAGCAGATGGATTGTGCTAAATTTTACTGTGCTCTCTAAGACTTTTGTAACAACTTGTGTAACAGCGTTAGAAACATTAAACATGCATTTGCAATTATGTTAATAATTTTATTTTATATTATTAGGGATAACAACAGCCTTCATTCTGTGATACATAATTCTTATATAATATGTCTTTACATAGGGCCAATAACAGTCATCCACTTTTTACAATTTAGCATGAATCAGAAGTAAGAAAAGAAAAGTAACAAAAACTTTGATCAAAAACAATACTAAGTTTGTCATGGCTGATCTAGGAAAATATTTATGCTTTAATAAGATAATATAATATATATATACACATATACACATACAAATACATACACACACATACAAATATGTAGACATACATCAATGTCACATATAATCAAATTTATTTAAATACTTATGCATATAGGTAAACATATATATACAAACATAAAATAAATAAATATACATACAATATACCCACGTACACACACGTACACACATTAGACACATATACACACATTATATAAAATTCCTTTTATGTCAATTAGCGAATTGGACATCTAAATTGAGATGCTACACGGATACCAACATAAACAATAAAGATTAATTGTCTACTCCTGTCAAAGCATGTACTATCTTTAGTTTAAATGTATTTTTTGAATGGATAAATAGGTCAATATGAGAGAATTTACTGTTAAAAATTTTAACCATTCTGGTGAGGACACTATTCTTGCCATAATTAGTATGATGTAAGGGAACACTGAATAACGGTGTATGTCTAGTCCTACGTACCGGGGCACATTAAAGGAGATAATGGTAGTGGTAATGGTAGTGATCCAGCTATATTTGCTTTTGCGGTTTTAGTTCATAAAAATATGTGAAAAAAAACGCCTGTAGTGACGTAAGAGACTCCACTGCCACAAATCATCCCTTCCTTTCAGACAACTACTTGAAATCGTGGCAACTATGGTACGTAATAAATCCTGCATACGAAGCAATCTATCTAGGTCCTAGATTCTAGGAGGACGAATTATAGTCTGTTCACTAACATAGTGTCGGTACACCCGGAGGCGCACTTATTATTTTGCTTTTATTTTATTACTTTTTATTGTGTTTGTAAAACAAAACTTGAAGATTGTTGGTGCGAAAGAGTTTGAATACTTCCATCCAACAAGTTTCTGCGGAATCTTTTTAATTATCCCATTCGGTTATTTTTGGTCGGTCCCTCTCTCGCACTGACACGACGTCTGACAAACTTCATAGACTTAAATTTTCGCGCGGTTTCCTACCTAACTATAATAGTGATTGAATAGTTATGTTTATAATGTTTATAATTGAATAATTACGTTTATAAATTAAATACGTAGGTTCATGTTTTTTTTTATTTCAGACAGCTGTCTGACGGAATATCTCCTTACAAAACTTTTTGAATATAAAAAAGTGTGCGTGTACGTATAGGCACGTAGGAAGTATACTACTTAAGCGTAACAAAACAAAAAAACTTCAGAGACAATTACCCACTGAAGTTATCGCTTTTAGGTGTCAGTGTGCGCGCGCATCGTAACAACTTCATGGTGTCGTTTTTAGGTGTCGGTGTGTGCGCGCATCGTAAAAATTCACTCTCATCATTTTTCCCAAACGCCCCCAAAACGGTAACAATATAGACTCTGTGAGGATCTCTTCGAAAAATCCTGTATTAAGTTATCTAAAAACAGACCTTTACATATTTATTTGGAAATGCTTTTCCAACACTCAACTTGCCGTCAAATTACTCTTGTTCTTCCTGTTCAATGTTCGAGTTCCAGCCAATGTGAGAATGTATCTGAAATGAATTTATAAATTGCTTTAGAAAAAGGTTACGAATATTTTTATCTCGAAAGAAACATTGTAAATATTGGTAATTATTAAAAGATGTGCAAGATTGTAAATTTCTTATGCCATGTGAATGTTTTCCAATAGATTATTAAAAAAAAAACTTTCCATTAGATTCATAATTTATCATTTAATAAAAAACTATACCAATTAAAAAAATATTCTATATTAAGTGTATGATAAATTAATAAAAGCTGATAAACGTTTTGTTGATGTAATTTTATCCTCTTGTGCCAACCCTATCAAAATAGGTAATAATTTGGCAGCTCCTTATAAGCATTGCCTCTGTACGGTTTCTTTACTCATGTACCAAGAGTGGAATAATTTGTCAACATCCGCCTTGTCATTCGATTTTAATATCTCTTCAAAGCAAACGTGAATAAGTTTTATTGAGCTAAGTCCATTACCATCTTCGGCTGCATCACCACTCACCAACAGGTGAGATAGTAATCGAGAACCGGCTTATAATTTAAATAAAACCAATTTTACGGATTTTATCGCGTATATTAAGTTATTTTATATTCCCGACGTTTCGAGCACTGACCATGGATGCTGGAAAGTGCTCGAAACGTCGGGAATATAAAATAAGTTAATATACGTGATAAAATCCGTAAAATTTGTTTTATTTAAATGTGTAGTGTTCGCGTAAATATAAGAAATCATTAACCGGCTTATAATATTATTTATTTAAGCCAATTTTACTTATAAGTTTTTTTTTAACTGGCATGCCATGCTGCAGCTATACCAGCGTAAAATGGCAGCTTGACACTGCTGTTTCGTATGGTGAGTGTAGAGAACCGGAGACCCGTTTTACTGGAAAGGAGGCATTCCATCTGAGTCCTCACGGGTGACGATGCATCTGGATTTTAATTCTTTTTTGAGCATAAATGTAGATGTCTATGAGCCACAGTATCCGCTTACCATCAGGTAGACTGTGTGCTCGTTTGTCACCTTTAATCTATAAAAAAATATCATAATAATTATTATTGTATTACTTAATGATTAAATTTTTAAAATCTACGTTAAGATGCGTCAACACCCACAGTTTAGTAACTTGAGGACAAAAAAATAAAGCCTTCCTCTCGTCATCAGGTAATAGTTGTTTACTCAACGCGATTTTTATTGGTCCGTATTATGTCATATTTCTTAAGCCATAAAGATTATTTCTCTGTAATGCGATTTTGAACTTTGGTATGAGGTTAAGGAACTCGCAGCGTTTTGCAATAAGCGAATGTCGCGGCCTTGACATCATTTATTTAAAGTAGGTTTACCTAGCGGTTAACCTGATTTTTTTCTCATTCACTACTAGAATTATCTGGTGTCCTCCTGGTTAAATAACGTTAACACATAATCGAGTAATGGCGATGCAAGAATATCCAGTACCCCATATCGTCTCGTGGCTTTCGTAAGATGCGACAAAGGGAAACAAAACAGGTGATGGGCAGTCGTTCTGAAAGTTTGTATCTAGTGATTACATTCTCTTTGTTTTTTTCTATTTCTACGCCAACTGAAACCTAAAACGTGATCATATACTCTTTGATGCCAACGATGACATATTTTTTTACGTTGTAAAGCCATTCTGCAGCTATATTATTAGTATAGTTGTAACACGAATGGGTCGGCTCGACCGGGAAGGACTACGCTCTTACAGAATACCACCGTAAAATAGCAGCTTAACGCTGCTGTTTCGTATGGTGAGTGTAGAGAACCGGATACCCTTTTTACTGGAAACGAGGCATTCCATCTCAGTCCTCAGGGGTGACAACGCATCTGCATTTTGATTCGTAATCGAGGATATGGGCCACTGCAACCACTTACCATCAGGTGGACTGTGTGCTCGCTTGTCATCCTTATCCTATAAAAAAAAAGTTTGAATAAGTGTCACAAACGCCAGAGACGGCACAGACTATAGAAAATTAAAAGTTTGCGATAGAGAATAATAGTGATGTTGCGGAATAGCGGCGTCTATGTATCATTTTAATTTGTAAACAAGCGCTTCTTATATATAATGCTATTTATTAGGTCGCAACCACATGACAAATATTTAGTCAATAAAACAGACCAGTGAAGACATGAAGCATTATTTGATAATCCGATGATCTGTTATAGGCAGACTGACGTTTAGTAATCTATCGTAAATGTCGACTAAGGAATTCCGTGATCTCTGATACAAAAGTCATCCCACAACATCCATCTCAAAAATTGCCAGCCCTGAACATAGACTTGGATATACTGGCGTAGTTTATGGCCCTGA
The DNA here is from genome assembly GCA_033319125.1 of Parnassius glacialis. Lineage (NCBI taxonomy): Eukaryota > Metazoa > Arthropoda > Insecta > Lepidoptera > Papilionidae > Parnassius > Parnassius glacialis. Next base: position 48,135,145 of record JAVANC010000010.1, read on the forward strand.
ATATTACAGACTGTTCACGCTTGCTGATTAAGCGTAGTCATCCACTGTCCATCTTTGAGACAGGGGTAGGGTTACCATATCTCAGAATTTCTTCTGAGATTTCAGGATTTTTAGACTCTTCTCAGGATTGCGGCTGGATTTTGCAAATCTCATGAAATCTCAGGATTTTTAGAACTTTTAATACAATACAGTTTACATTTTAAAGATTTCTGTAATAAAAAGTTAAACAAACTAAAATAATCTTCCTTTCGTAATAACTGCACAATTAAAATCAAAACTTATTTATACAAGTAGGTACTTAAACAGTTTTATCATACTTAATTTGTGAAGATACCTTTTTAAGTAAGGTTTTCTTCTCAAACTGTAAAAAATCTCAGGAATTTTAAATGAAAATCAGGCCTTTTCTCCGGACTTTTAATTTTTTCATCTGGTAACCCTAGACAGGGGTGATTGCTTTTACAACTATCACACAGGTCTATAACAATTTAGATCAAATAAAGCTCAATCAAGTTTATTACAAGACTATGTTATGTTCATTCATTTATTCAGATCATAGGCCTTCCCCAAGGGAGGAAGTTTATGTTATTTTCTTTTACTAGTTCGTTTACGCGCTCAACTTAAAATTTCATAGAACACGAGCCACCTGAGGTGGATTCACACCAACCAGTTAACAACCAATGGAATTTTGTAACCAACCAATGAAATTGTTTAGAGCAATTTTATGTGTTGGCTGTAATAAAAAAAATGGTACGAAACTACAATATGTTAAATTTGCAGCCTTGAGTTATTACTTCTTACATACATCAGCTAAGGTTAGCAGTAGTATGTTTGCACGTCAAATTAATATATCAAGTTGTCAAGGCATATGAGAAAAGAAAGTCAAGGTCAAGGATTGCCTTGAACTTTATTTTTAGAACCGACAAGCTGTGTACTACATGCGATATAATGCCTCCAATGCATTCAATGACTCCTTTTTCTACCGACTTCATAAAGGAGGGGATACTCATTTCGACTGTATGTTTTTTTATGTGTCTTACCTTCTAACTTTGTTCTACGTGAACCGATTTCGATGATTCTTTTTTTATTTGAAAGCTGGTGTTTCTCATGTGGTCCAATATAAATTTGATCAAGGTTTGACCAATGGTTTTTGAGTTATCCTTATTAATATATAATGAAGTCGGTTGTACAAATTTTATAATTTTAAATTATGTTTCAACTTCCTTCGCTTTATCTTTGCCTATTTTTTGTTTTGTAATTTCATTAAAGAACATGCTTTGCTTACTTCTAAGGTTTTATTCCTCTTTATTAACATGTTTTTTTTTTAGTTTCGCGTGTATATATCTATCTATCTAACTATGTAACAGAATCTTTTAATGTAATTGTCACCAACTTCTAGAGCGTCGATTGACTTGAAAATTTGCACTCGTATCAAAGACCGATGAAAATACAATAATTTAAAAACTTTATCGTAGTATCCTGAACAGGATCACCAGGATAAAATAACAAAAATATCAGGATCATCACAGTTATGATCTATGCGTGTTGTTTAAGTTTTCTATAAGCCCTTTACATCGTCAATGCCCTTATATTATTTTTGCTAGTCGTAAGATTATCTCCGGGTATAAAAACCTCATTTCGAAACGGCACGGTAGTAGATTAAAAACATAAAATAACGAATTTTAGTTTTTTAAGTCGAAAAATACAAGTTGTCATTTTATTTCATCGGTTGAAAGATGGAGTGACAGGTATAGGAACGGACGTATAAGTAAATAAAGGTCACCCTAGGTAAGTGTGACATAAATTAATTAAAACTATAATCGAAATTTGAATACTTCCACTCTGTAAGGATTTAACATAGACAATTTAGTTTCATAACATCAATTATTAAATGCTTATTTGTTTGATCAAGCATTTTAATATCTACAACTAATAAAACTAATTAAAACTAATTGAGGTGGAAGATTGTCACACTTACTCATCAATGAGGCAAGTGTGACAGTACGCTTCTTTTTGTAGTTACATTGTTATTATTATCTATGGTTTTCGACAAAATTGAAGAGATGATACTAACGTCAAAATAAATATGATCTATGAAAACGATTTGAACGTCCATTATTATGTAAAAATGAGATTTTCCCCATTCGGGGCAAATTTTCTGGGTAGTTTTTAAAAATGACGTCTGTCGATAAAATAGACGAAACTATGTATTTAACTGTCGGTATAGTCAATAGCGTAAAAGTTCCTGCGTTGTTCAATGGATGGAATTCAAATAAAAAAAACACATAATTTTCATTTTTTACACTTACCCCATAGTCACACTTGCTTCAGGTGACCGTAAAATAATCTATGGGCGTACGAGGCAAACTGATATTAGGGACAAACAGATAAACATTAATTTTTATACAAAGACTTTTATATACTATTAGAAGGGCACTACGGTATTTATATATTGCGCACTAAGTTACGGTTAATTCTCCGTAACTTTTTTAGTGGAGCTAACGGGCGAAAAGCCGAGAAAACTAGTTCTTGTTGTTACGAGTATGTAAGTTATTTTTTAATATTAATAAACTAGCTGACCCGGCGAACTTTGTACCGCCTAACAGTTGATTCTTTAGTTTTTTTTTTTGTTTTTTTTTGTTTTTTTTTTAATACTTATTCTGCTATTCGGGACACCGGGTCAGCTAGTAAGATAAAAAAAGAAAAAAGAAAGTTGATAAGTCAACAATTACATTTTGTCAAAAAATAAAAATTATAAAACATTTAAAATTCTTTTAATAGCCACTAAAATCACAATGAAAATTACAATTTCTGATTTGTTATTATGATACATACACAAATATTGATATTAATATTTATACGATACTAATGTCACTCAATTGTTTTGCCTTCCCGGAACCCCTCCACTAAAGTATGGTATTAAAGTTTAAATTGACTTTTAAGTACTATTACGAACCTTTTGTATGGGAATATAGAAAAGTGTTGTTTTTAGACTTTTCAGGCAATTTTTTAAATTTTTATCTCCGTAGGAACCATCTTCGTAATTGAAGGAATATTATAAAAAAAGAATTAGCGAAATCGGTTCAGCTGCTCTCGAGATTTGCGCTTAGCAACACATTCAGCGATTCATTTTTATATTATAGACTGAAATAAATATCTTACCAATTTTCATATTTTTAATAGACGTCACAATAATCTATTGAATTTATTACACTTTTAAAATAAAATAACAAAAATACTAAAAAACTGAACGTTAGGATTTTTTAATGGTTTTAAACATATAATAATTTAATAATTTAAATGTAAGTTATTTATGTTATTTCATTATTAGTAACTGAAGGCAAAATATACTACTTTTTTATTTGATGATAGATGGCGCTGTTTTGAATACGAAATCGGTGTAGTTTCAAATTATTCTATCAAGATTATAACTAAATTTTAAACTTTATTTACAAATATGGTATTTGTTTGAAAGACATCCGTTATCCCGCCTATAACTAAGATATAACAGAAAATTAACATCTAAAGGAAATAAAATTCTTAACCTTCCTGTTTTAAAGTTCCGTAATCGGATAAAAGTAGCCTATAAGTTTCCCCGGGTTACTGACTACCTACATACAAAATTTAATGTAAATCGGTTCAGTAGTTTTTGCGTGAATCCGGAATACACAGACAGACAGACAGAAAGACAGACAGACAGACAGACAAAAATTCTAAAAACCACTAATTTAGCTTCAGAACCTTTTATTTAGTCCCCTGGACTTGTTTTTTCAAGAATATATTAGAATTACAGACACGACTTTTCTACAGATTTATTATATGTATAGATTGATTCATGAAAATAAATTTGGTTTTACTTATTAAACATATTTTTTGTGCATGGAAGAATTCAGAGGATGCTTTGGAAAAATTTTGTGATCTTTCCAAGGCCATCGACTATGTTCACCATAAGACATTAATCAGGAAGCTACAGTACTATGGTGTCAAGAACACAGCGCTTAAACTTATTATTTCATATAATATAAAATCGCAGAAAATTGTTATCAATGATAAAAGTACTTCCGGGTCACCTGCACTAATGGGTGTCACTCAAGGCTGAATTCTCGACCCATTCCTGTTTCTAGTGTATATTAATGACTTACCTTCCCTTGTAGGAGATAATCATCATATCATATTATTTGCTGATGATACTTCCTTGATTTTTAAACTTAAACTTCAATCATTTAAATGTGACTAAGTGAATAATGTTATATCAACATTAGTGTATTATTTTAAAGTTAATAATCTACATTTAAACTGAAATAAAACTAAATGTAGATATTAAATTTACAACATCAAATGTTTAAAATCTGAATAGCAATGTGTAGCAATGTGTCTATCGACTTCAAGAAGGAGGAGGTACTCAATTCGACTGTATGTTACTTTTTGTGTGTTACCTCACTACTTTTCTAGGTGAACCGATTTCGATTTACCAGTAGTTTTGAGTTATCCTTAATAATTTATATTGAAGTCGGTTGTACAATTTTTTTTTATTATTAAATAAGGAAGAACTGAGCCCTGTTGAATCCACTGTTTTTCTTGGCATCACTCTCGACGCAAAGCTTCAGTGGGGCCGCCATATCCAAATTAGCAAGCAGGCTAAGTTCTGCAGCTTATGCTGTAAAAAAGATTAGAGGTCTCACTAGTGTCGAGATAGCTAGATTAGTTTATTTCATTAAAGTTACTAAAAATTACCTCGCGTACATCCGCTCAATATTATTTTATCATATCATACATATTATCGAACGGATGTACGCGAGGTAATTTTTACTAACTTTAATATAATGGATTTCCGCAAAGTAATGATTCTATTAATTAGTTTATTTCAGTTATTTCCATAGCATAAGGGGATTTTGCTATGGGGAAATGCGGCTGATTTATAAACAAAAACAGTTTCTAGTTTTTGTTTTACAGAAGAGGGCCCTTAGAGCTATTTTACAACCTTAATAAACCGAGTCTCTTAGAGAAAAATTTAAGGAAATAAGTATATTAAGCCTCTCAGTATATTTACGAAATTTAATGTATATTCAAAAAACAAAGGTAGTTTTAGTAAAAAAAGTGATATGCATTCCGTAAACACTAGGAACAAACACAAGCTATATAGTGATACCAGTTTCACGACTTTACAGTCAGTAATTCTTTCTTAGGGCAATGTGCATGCTAATACAACAAAGTCCCAGAAAATATACAAGATCTCTCTGTTACCAAGTTTAAATATTATATTAAACAAAAACTATATAAAAAGGGTTATTATAATATAAATTAATACATTGTTGATAATAATCCCTGGGAATGAGGTGGTCGCTTCCAAGATGTTTCTAAAATAAATTTTGTAAATAGTTTGTACAACCTTTCATGTAAAATTTACTTTAAAAAAAAGTCCCGCTGGGTTTCTTGCTGGTTATTTCCAGGACAGAGGTTTTTTTCCGAACCAGTTGTAAAGTAAAATATGACTTTCAATAAGAATTACATACATGTGATCTATACTGAATAAAAAAAATTCTATTCTGCTCTTGCTAAACAAAACTAAACATAATTCATTAATTGATTCAAAGAGAGTGTAAAATTCATGTAAAAATATATTTATCTTCGCATCATTTACCTGAAATGAAGTCAGTTGTTGTGTCCATTACATTTATACGTGGTAGAGCCACGGTGCAGCTATATTATGGTTGTGGCACAAATGGGTCGACTTGACCGGGGTAGGACCGTAGGACTACTGGAAAAGAGGCATGCCATCTTAGTCCTCAGGGGTGACAACGCATCTGCATTTTAGAGGTTAATAGAAGATGTCTATGGGTGACAGCATTCACTTACCATCGGGTGGACTGTGTGCTCGTTTGTCACCCTTATTCTATAAAAAAAAATCTATGACCCCATTTCTTCCCATGGGTGTTCGTAATAGGGTACCTAATCTGTGGTACGATATGACTATGGAATATTCCATAGCCTTTGAATAATTACGCATTGTGTAAAAGAATTACTTAATTGCGGAACTAATTATTCTAAGGCCGGAAATATTATGTTGTGGCTTTCAATGGATAGCGGTATAACCTCGTATACGCTAGACATTCACAACGTTCACTGCCTTCGTCGATTTAGGATGAGACATCTCTTGGAATCCAAATACTTAATAGAAATCTTTTCAAGGTACCTAAACGGTGAACAATGCGCTCGTCTTACTCAGGTTAGTACCTAGTACAACACCATGCGACGCTATAAAAGTTATTGGTATATTTTTGAAAGGTCATACTCATAACTGACAAAGCCAAACAGTCACAGTAATGTTTAGTTAAAGTTTTCCGTTGGTAATAGATGGCGTGGTTAGCGCGTCATATTTTAAACACGAGTGTAGTCACTTACTGTTGTTATTAAATTTATAATAACAAAGGTTTTATTGTTAGCACATACCTAGCACCTAAGTATTTGGTATATCAAAATTGTTTTGTACGCATGTTTTTCAGAAGATATAATATAAGGATAGAATTTAAATTATGGCATAGCAGATAGGTACCACATAGACGAATTTAAGAGAGTAAGGAGGACGGGCTAACGTTTTGGGGTCATTTTTAGTTATTTTATTGTTTTTGGTGATTTTCGCTCATAAATGGCATGCATAATGTTAAAATAATTTTCTTTATGATAAGGAAAGTATTTTGTATTGAAAAGTTATTTCGGACCTCCACTTCTTCGTTGCCTCAACACTGCTAGTGCCTCAACACTTTCCAAATCCGGCCCTATTATCCAGTAAATATGGTTGTTTCATATGTGAATAATATTAGACAGAAAGAATTATGATCAATAAATTTTTACTTTCTTATTATTTAACTTTAACTTTCCTATTAACAAACAACACATCATACAGCTGTGATTGTAAAAAAAACATACCTACGTGAGTGTCCTGGAACATTCGCTTAGAACGAAGTTCCTTTCGTAGTATATTATTATTGATAAACGTATTTATATTATTGATTAAAAATACAATGAATTACTAGCGTCTATTAAAATGAAGCGTCATTTAAAATAAAATAATATTTCTTTCATGGCAAGATAAGAAAAAGTGCGAGGGAGGTGCATATTAATAATAATAATTTATTTGATACAGACAACACTGATCCATTAAAAAATTAAATTTTTACATTATACCTTAAATTTTAATTATAATTATTGGTTAATTAATGATATCATTACCTACATATTATTATTTAGAAACCACCTACTAAAAATTTCATATATATATATATATATATAATTCCATTTCGCTTCCTTATTATAGCTTGGGCATCGGAACCGGTTTTAAGGGGTCACGAAAAGAACCGGTTCCGAAAATTCAAAACCCGGTGACGGTTCTTGCGGTTCCTTTACAAAATTTATTAAAAAGTATATCACTGCAATTTAGTGTTTTACTCTAGAGTTAAAGCGAAGACGCGGGGATTATGAGTGAGTGAAGGGAGAAGGGAAGATCCACGGCACATCGCGTCGTAAAGAAAAAGTATACCTTGAAGAAACGCCAACAATTAGAAGTCAAGATCTGCAGGAAGTTTAATTACATGAATCCCTCCTAACAAATGAAGAGGAACTTAATAGAGAGTTGCCTAAAGCTGTTAATACTGCTACTGAATCGACAGATCAAGAAAATGACTTAATTACGTAGTGTGAGGGTGGGCAAAGACAACGATTTCGACTTTTTAAATTTTTTTCTGTGTTCATTTTATTTAAGTAAAATTAAGAAGTAACGCTTAATATAAATAATTAAAAAAGCTGAAGGTACTCCAGGTTAACTCTGACATCTGGACGTCAATCACTTCAGTCCCCCGTGACCATGGGTGCTGGAAAGTACCCGAAACTAATGAAAAATAAAGAAAAATGCCAACAGCCTTTATATATGATTCAATGACACTGTAAACGACGTGTGAAGTCTGAAGTCTGATTTTTAGTTAGGCATTTACTCACTTCTGGCAACACTTTTAATAATTTACCAGCAACACTTGTAATTTATAAGCACTACAAAGCTTATACGTAATAATGGATGCTTACCTAACATAATATGATTAGTACTGCCTGATTTGGTGGTTATACTTATCATTATAGCGGTGGGTACATCGTACAGCACTATTGCGACTGCAGCGATCTCAAAGATTATAATAATATGCGATTAGCACGATGAAAGAGTTCAGGCATTGTGTCATCCGGTGCATTATCTCAGTCGGTACAGCAATCAGTTTGGCCGTGACCTATGCCACCACTATTTGCAATATTTAAAGCTTTCTTGATAGCTGATTTATCAAGAAGAGTACTTGCAAATGTTAAAATGTTTTGTAAAATATTCTACAGGAATCAACCAGCTGCAATTATACCAGCTGATTATTCCGTCATCGTTTCTTAATTGCCTGATAAGCACAAAAAATAATGTTGTAAATTATTTTGTCTTTAATCAGCTTTTAAAATATTTTGTGATTGAACCCAATCGGAACGAAGGTTAGCGCCATTTTACAACTGAAACTGTATATAACATTGTAGGTTTGTGCGCTTCCTTGTGACTGTATCAGCATCTATCTGCTTCCACCCGTCCAACTACAAACGTTTGCCCAGAGCTTAGCAAATTTGTTCGAACGTTGGATAATTTCGGATGTAAATTATAAATGAAACAGTTTGTCTGTTAGTGCGAGATGGCAAACTCACACTCGTTTGTTTGAGTGTTTTACACATAAGCAAAAGTAGTTTTAATAAAAAGCTTTTTTTCTATTTTTATAGGAAAAGGTTAACAAACGAGCACACAGTCCACGTGATGGTAAGTGGTTGCTGTGGCCCATAGACATCTACATCTATCTTCGATTACGAATCAAAATTCAGATGCGTTGTCACCCGTGAGGACTAAGATGGAATGCCTCGTTTCCAGTAAAAAGGGTCTCCGGTTCTCTACACTATATATTTGTTTTCTTATATATTTGTTGTATACGCTTATACAACAAAGTCCCATATACTTACTATATGAAGAATGATATGTTATACCATATCGTTCTTTACCCGAACATTATGTATGTATGCCAGCTCCTTCCACTTGACCGCATCCAGCGCTGAGCGGCTCGAATCGTCGACAACCTTTTTTCTGATCGGCTCGATTCACTTGCGTTGCGGATAGATCTTGCATCCTTTTGCTTTTTCTATGGCATTTACCACGGGGAGTGCTCTGAGGAATTGTGCGAATTAATTCCAACCGCCAAGTTTCACGAACGCACATCGCAACAAAACTCACGATACCATCCACATGATCTGGATGCTGGCGGTCCACCGCTGCGCGTTTTACTAGGAGTTTTCTTACAACCTCTTTGTGGAATCGTTTACCACCGGCGATTTTTTCAGGCCGATACGACTTAGGGGCCTTCAAGAAAAGAACCTACTCCTTATTAAAAGGCCGGTAACGCACCTGCAACTCCCCTGGTGATGCGGTTGTTCATAGGCGGCGGCAGTTACTTACCATCAGGTGCATGCTCGTTTGCCTCCATTTATATTAAAAAAAAACATATTTTATAATCAAAAACTGTACTGCATACGTTACGAACACAAAGTAACCTATAAAGTATAGAACAAGAAAATAAAACTAAGACACTGACCGTATTGTGAGCGAGATGATGTATGGCGAACGAACTACGCCTCTGTAGTCGGAAGTCTAAAAAGATTATTGAATAAACTGTTTACTACCGTCACCATACGACCTTAACCGAACTGTCTTATGCGCATGAAGTACATCGGATATCGGAAGAAAGATCGTCGGTTTGACTTGTGAATAGTATGGAGTGGGCATTAAATTAGTGACGTAACCATAAACGACGTTTAAGATAGTGTACATATATCTCTTGTTATAACAAGATATTCGTGTTCAAAGCTTACCTCAATTTTCTGATCTTTATCAGGTTCTGTCGCACACGTGAGATCGTTGTTTTTAGTCATCATCATCATCATTACAGCCCTTCACAAGTCCACTGCTGAACATAGGCCTCCCGCAAGGAATGCCACAAAGCACGGTCCTGAGCCACCTGCATCCATCGACTTTCTGCATGTCTTACCAGGTCGTCACTCCATCTAGTGGGGGGACGTCCTACACTTCATCCGCCGGTACGAGGCCGCCATCATCAGTCATCATTAAGAGTTATATAGTAAAAATATGTCTATTTATCAAATTTCACATTGGGGTCAGATTAACTGGCCGTACCTGAGACTCATAACTTAAGAAAGACTCAAGTGCAGTCACGCTTTCAATGGATAACTACAAAGGAAACACAAGCTGGTAATGCCGGTTACTCGACTCCACTATTATTAGAACTACGATGTGAAGACTGGGGTCAGTTGGAGAAATGAAAGTCTCGTGACGATGGTTGAAATAATACTGCTTTATTAAAATATTACAGTTCTTATATAGGTACTTAATTCTAACAAAGGTTAATGATCCCGTTGGTATGTAGAATGGTTTTAAGTGACGGTCAAGTTACATGGTATGATCTTATTACAAACATGATTGCCTTATATGGATAAATCCTCGAAAAAAGTATAGAATAAAGTTCTTAGTAGAAATCGCATTTAATTACAGTATTACCTACACATGACAACCAAGAGAGGCAAAGACTACAGATACAGATACGGAATTTCATTTAGCACGATCCCGACACACCTCTCTTGCTTCTTTTCATTTCTTTTCTCTCTCAATTTGGCCCATCTTAAAAATATATCGCTAAATTGGACGGACAATGGCAGACTTTCATACATAAAATTAGTTGAGAAGATATGGTAGCGTCTATATACCAAAAATATCTTAAAATATTAAGCGTCAGTCCCTTAATAACTCTGTCAAAGAATTTTGTCCTGAGAAGGCGTCAAAAAAAAGATTTTTGAACCTTTTTAGGTTATGTCCTATGTCACTTGGAAAAAGTCATGCTTCCTGTGGTTGTTTGATGTTAGCTTAATACATAATACATAATTGCAAGTTTTTAGATTATTGTATCTCTATTACACATTTGCATACTATAAATGTATATTTCTGGCATGGCTCCAGGGCCTTCGTATCATAGTGACATTCTCAGAAGGGCTAGAACCCAGAGCCGTAAAGCCAGTAAAAAAAAACAGTGACATTTTATTTTAGCTAGTGTTGGCATAACATTAAATGAAATTGTTACATAGTACTATGATTGAGATAATGTATTATTGTAGGAAATTCTTTGTAAGAGACTTATTCTCAGCTATATTACTTTTATTTTTATTATTACTAATAGTACAGTTATTACTAATAAAAACTTAAAATAAAAATATTTTGTGTTGTGTTGGTAGTCTTACAAAGGGTATACGAAAATAGTATGAATATACTAAAGGGCAACATTTGAATAGAGTAAAATGATTTTAGTCATTTGATGTTCCCAAAATGTTTGTTTTTTTCTGTGGCTTCAATTAAAATACATTTTTATTTGAAAAATCATAGAAAAATAATATAACTCATTTTATATATAACTTATTTCTAGACGCTATAATTTTTGTCAACTATTTCTCTGCCATTGCTCTTTCGCATTCTAGCCCTTAACAACTCTGCTCTTCACTTCTGCGGCATAAAGGAGGTTGGCCAAATCGTACCAGACGATGAAACGATGGCGTCACTATATGCCATATTTATGAAAAATATCCTTATTTTTTAAGGTCTTAAATAATACAAAAAATAGCTCTCTAAGTAGCCACAAAAAAAGTTACCCTTTTATTTTTGTTTTTGTAACTGTTCCGAAATTATTTAAAATAATGGTTTCTGAACGCACTGGAACGCACCTAATGACGACTCATTTCACGTATGACAGGAAATTGTTTTCAAAGACTAATAATATTCACGTTTTTCTAAATAGTTGTTAATTGTAATTCAATTCACTACTGGTTTTGTTCAATTACGTACAACGGAACATCATTTTTCATCGTCAAGTTACATAATCTGTGGTCATCGAGCGACATTGATTGTCACCCGGCAATCATCTACATATCTATATATCTTATTTGCTTCACTCGTTGTTGTGGATTGTGATACGTACTGTACTATTTTAGATTTCCTTCTGTTGTTTTGAACTCGGCATTGTTTTACGGACTGATAACTACCACTTGTAACGATTATTCTTTGCTTTTGATTTCTGGACATCGATTTTGCATCTTGCATATTTGTAAGAGACATCATGCAGACTACAGCTACATAACAATGACAACTAGCCCTGCGAGTGCTATGTATTAATAGTAACATGCTTTGACACACTTCGCCGCCATCTCGTTTTTGAGTTTGATACCAGAGTAATTTCTAAGATCCGCGAGTGGAATTCGTCAATAATTTACATATATACACACCTACTTATTTTATTACACTAATATAAATCACCACACACAATTAAACATCATAATACAAATCAAATTCTCATTTTAGATCACTGAAGAAGATTACATGTGATGCTAACCTCAAAAGTATTTTTGACGTTATTTTAAAAAATTGTGGCTATTTTGATATGATTTTCAATCGGGATGGTGTTTACAACATAAAAACAGACCAATCTAGCTATAGTGTGATTTGGGACATGAAAAATAAAAGTCAAGTCCAGCTCCTATAGAAGTTTGGCCATTGTTCTTTTACTTTGTCAGTCTTTCCTCGCTAATTATTTCTAGAAGTCAATACGAAGAGGTCGAGGTTATAAAAGATTTAGGGGTTACTTTTGACAGGAAGCTGACATTTAGACCTCATTACGAAAACATCGTTAAAAAAGCCTCAAGGCTGCTTGGGTTCGTCATACGAAATAGCAAAGGATTCAGCATTAATACTAAGAAAATGCTGTATAATACTCTCGTTCGTAGCACACTCGAGTACTGTTCTGTTGTCTGGCGTCCACACTTTGCGGTTCACAATCTACGCATTGAGCGTATTCAGAAGCGGTTTCTGTGGCATTTGGCACGATTAGTTGGTAAAGCAAAGAGAGATTTCTCATATGCGGATAGATTAAAATTTTTCAAAATGTTATCCTTAGATAAACGTAGGGAGCTAACAGACTTATTGTTTTTGTATAAAATTTTCAACAATAGAATTAGTTGCCCTCAGTTACTGAACTCATTTGATTTTAGCGCGCCTTCAAGATATCCGCGTCATCCGATAGTACCACTGAGACCACCAACCCGCAGAACCGTTCTCGGCTCCAACTCTCCATTACCAAGACTATGTAAGCTGCTAAATAGCTACAAACACAGAGTTGACGTAAACTTTGATTCCGCTTATAATTTCCGTAAAAAGATTGTCGACAGTATGACTAGTATTTAATTTCGTGCAACCAGCTTGTGTTCTCTTTTACCATACGGATAAACAATGTTTTTTTTTCCTTTTAAAATTGTCAACTTTATTTAGTAAAATCAAAATCCCCTTAAGTTATTGTTATATTGCATGCTGTGTTTACTAGTAAGTAGTCACTACACTTAGCTTAAGAAACTTTTCTATTATTTAAGATTGTATTGTGTTAGTTGACTGTTAGTAAACCATACGAATAAAAAAAATACCATGGAAGCATTATATTTTAACGAATCACATGTTGCAAACAAAAGACGATTATAACCTAAGACGAAGCTATATCGACGTCTTCTACTGCGATCACCAATACATGTTTTATGAGGTTTGCTTACTTTTGCTGACGAGGGGGAGGGGGCGGTCAAAAATTCTGCTTCCGTAATGCTGGAACGGCCCCAAATGGGAGTAGTATTAGATATATTTAAAAAAAAATTGAATTTACAAATGAACAATTACTTTTCATTACAATTAAAAAGGAGAAGGAGACGTCTCCATACATTCTTGGGCCCTGGTGTTTACAAGATGAAAATAGGACCATTTGAAAGCGTATATATAAACGATTCATAGCTGGAAATCTGGTGAGATTTGTCAATCTAGGAGCTGAGTTTTTGTAGAATAAGTAAAAGTGAGATTAAGTATTACCTATACTGTAACAGGTGATTTTTCACTGTTATTACACTGTAACAGGATATTTTTCATTATAATTACTTAAAAATATAAAAGCAGGATCAGCATAAAATCACTAAAGGGAAGTAGTGGTTAATAAGGAAACAAAATGGTGAAACAATTAACGAAAGTTAAATTAATAAGAACTAAGTGAATTGAATATTAGGGATATCGATCTGAGATCGATTACATGAGTTGTTGTTGTTAGTGTTACATGTTGGAATGTTGATATTTTGTATTTTTTTATTATTATTTTGTAGATATGTTCGCAATTTTTATCTCCTTAACACAGAAAAATAATCGAAAATAAATATTAATACGCTCAATTTAATGAAGAATCGATTATATTGCGTTTATTTCAAATCGAATCGAAAATCTGTCTTTTTCTTTTAAATGAATAGTTTGAAGTTTGAACTGTCACGCCAAGTGTCAAATTCAAAATGAGAAGTCCTCTATTGAAGGATAACGTTTAGAAACGAGAATTTCATAAGTGTATTCTTTATGGTAATCGATTTATATTGCCATAAAATGTTTATTTTTCTTTTTTTTATAAGCGAATAATATATTTCATTTCCAAATGATTGTATCATTCAAAGTAAATAATATAATTTTAATGATACCTTGCAAGTTTTTTTATTTTATTTCTTGAATCCGAATAAATATAATATCGATACTATCGATTTTCTAACTTATTTCTTATTTTATTGTTTTTTCGAACTCTAGATTGTAAAAAGGGCTACTTTTTTGTATTTTACTTTAGAAAATACAGCCAATTTTTTACAGTATAAACCAATTAGTTAACTTCAAGCCCAAAAATCCCATTCTCCTTTACAATTTACAGTCCACCTGACAGTAAATGGATACTGTAGTCCACGGACACCCGCAGGCAACTTTTTTTTTTATAGGATAAGGGTGACAAACGAGCACACAGTCCACCTGATGGTAAGTGGTTGCTGCGGCCCATAGACATCTACATCTATCCTCGTTTGCGAATCAAAATGCAGATGCGTTGTCACCCGTGAGGACTAAGATGGAATGCCTCATTTCCAGTAAAAAGGGCCTCCGGCCACCTGCACTCACCAAGCGAAACGCAGAGGTAAACCTCTACTTCACGCTGGTTTTCTGTGAGGTCGTGGTACCACCCCGGTTCGAGCCGGCCCATCCATGTGACAGCAAAAGCTGCCGCGTGGCTCTACAACTGTTTAAATTCACTGTTTAATTCAACTTCAAACAGAAAAGGCTATAGTTGCGTTGCGAACCCTGAGAACTAAGACGGAATACCTCATAGTCTATAATTATATTGGACCTTCATTCAGACCGGAAAGCAATGAGTGGGTGGTACCTACTCAGATGGAATTCTTGATAGATAATTACAATTAAATAAAATTAGTTTTAAAAGTATCTACATAGTATTAAATCTTGTGCGATGGTACGGAAACCTTAATGCACGAGTTCGACTCGCACTTGACCGTTTTTTATCAATTTCGTCACACATTTTATAAAGAAGCGTGACACGTTATTATGTATCCATTTACTATTCAATTGATGCGCAGTGCTCTATTGACAATGACATTGACAATGCCCCTCTTCCGTGAAACGTGGCATGTGTGGGAATGAGAATGCAAATACAATACGTAGTAAGAGGAAAGGTTCAAAACTGGACGTCCATGTGGCCTTTAGTAGGGCGGAAATAAGGTTGTTTACTTTGTGAAGCTAGTTTAACGCAAGTAGTTTAATTAATTACCACAATACTTTTATAATTAGTAACTTCAGTATAAGGTAATTAAGTGCGTTAGGTACTAGTATTGAGAAACCTTGATGCAATTTCATCATCATTCATCATCATTACAGCCCTTCACAAGTCCACTGCTGAACATAGGCCTCCCCCGAGGAATGCCACAAACCACAGTCCTGAGCCACCTGCATCTATCAACTTACTGCATGTCTTACCAGGTCGTCACTCCATCTAGTGGGGGGACGCCCTACACTTCATCCGCCGGTACGAGGCCGCCACTTGGGAACCTTTTTTTCCCCATCGGTGGTCGGATCTTCGAGCTATATCTCACTTCATCTTACTAATCTGTTGGGCTTTATCGGTCACTCTAGATTTACTGCAGATATCCTCATTTCTAAGTTTATCACGCAGAGAAACTTCGAGCATAGCCCTCTCCATAGCGCGTTGAGCGACCTTAAGCTTCCTCATGCGGAAAGCAGTGAAGGACTACGTCTCAGTTCCATAGATCATCACTGGCAACACGCACTAGTTGTAGTCTCGTTTTCAAGTTTTGAGGTATACCTGACGAGAAGATATGCCGTAATTTCTCGAACGTTGCCCAGCCGAGTTGAATCCGTCGATTGACCTCTCGGTCGATGTTGTACCTACCTAGTCGGGCTATTTGTTCCAGGTAAACATACTCGTCAACAACTTCTAACTTAGTGCTCCCAACAATTACCGGCATAGGTGTGACATGGACGTTATACATGATCTTTGTTTTGTCCATGTTCATCTTAAGACCTATCCGTTGGGATGCACTATTGAGGTCATTGAGCATAGTGCTTAGGTCCTCCAGCGATTCTGCCGTAAGGACTATACCGTCAGCAAATCGAAAGTGAGTGATGTACTCGCCGTTGATGTTAGTACCATATCCTTTCTAGTCCAGAAGCTTAAAAACGTCTTCCAATGCAGCGGTGAAGAGTTTCGGGGATATAACGTCAACTGACTTACACTTTTCTGCAGTTGGATATAGGTTTGGTACTCTGGTTCTGTACTCGGATAGCCATCGTAGTCCTATTGTACAAACACTTCAGCACTTCGATACACTGACAGAGAACTTGGCACCGCTGAAGGGACTGCAGCACCGCTCAAATTTCGACGGAATCAAAGGCTTTCTCATAGTCCACATACGCCAGACATAGTGGCAAATTGCTCGGACCCCTATACAATTTCCTGAAGGATATGTATGTAGTATTTGGCTTTTCGGAAGGCGGTTTGTTTGGGAGGCTGGAAATCATTGAGTCTGCATACGAAACCATTCATAATGACTCTCGAAAACAACAAGTAGACACGGCTCAGAAGCGAAATCGGTTTGTAGTTCTTCAAAAGAGCGTTGTCGCCTTTCTTGAAGAACAAAACCACCGCACTTCTGCTCCACTGCCTTCGGTGTAGTGCCACTATGAAGGACGGAATTAAAGAGCTTCTGAAGGAATTCAAGTACCGGTCTTCCACCCGCTTTCAAAAGCTCCGCTGTAATTCCATCCTCGCCTGGGGCCTTGCAGTTTTTAAGGTGCTGGAGAGCCATTCTAATCTTGCTCAGACTGACGTCCGTGATATCATCGGAATTGTGTCGGCTAAGACTCGCTCTTGGATCGTTACTCACACTTGCGTGTGGCTCCAACGATGATGTGTACAGCTGCCCATAGAACCTCTCAATCTCACTCAAAATCTCATGTTTCCCGGAAATGATGCTGCCACACTCGATCTTCAGCTTCGACAGTTGGCTCTTTCCGGCAGACAGATCTCTAGCAAAGATTTTGGAGCCCTGGTTCCGCTCGATCGCTTCTTCAATACGAGCAGTATTAAAGTTGCGTAAGTCCCACCGCATGCATTTGAAGATCTGTCTGTTCAGTTGCCTGTATGCTGTCAAATCTACTGAAGACTGCAGCTTCATTACCCGTCTAACAGCCATGAAATTAAGAGTGTGATCGGAGAGTTTTTGTGTTCTTCTGCGGCGGGTCTTGCAAAACTTAGCTCCGACAGCATGGACAGTTTCCACGAGCTTGTTATTCATATCGTCCACTGTATTGCAATCTTCTAGGCACTGAAAACTTGTTTTGGAGCTCGAGCTGAAAGGTTTCGGGACTTTGGATTAGAGCACGAGGGGGACGGAGCGTTGACTTCATTAGAAGTGACCTCTTCAACTTAACGTTTAGGTTCAGTGTGCCTCTAACCATTCGGTGATCGCTGCCGGTTTTCACACTCGCAATCAATGAGACATCACTAAACAGTTGTTGTCTGGTCATCATAATGAAGCCAATCTCATTTTTTGTCAAACCGTCGGGTCTGGACCAGGTCCACTTCCTTTGGGGCCGCTTCTGGAAGAAAGAGTTCATCATAATGAGTCCTCTATTTCTCCATGAAGTCGGCCAACTGCTGGGCCATTGGGTTCCGTTGCCCTATTCCAAATTTCCCTATCTTCAGCTCACCGTTCTCTCTTGTGCCTAGTTTTGCGTTGAAGTCTCCCATTAACACCGTATAGTGGGTTTTGGAGGAATGTATGGCTCTAGAGATATCCTCATACCACCGCCTCCTCATCGGGGTGTGCCGAGGTTGGTGCGTAAACCTGTATGACCTTCAGCGATTACTGGTTGGTGATTCTGAGTATAAGGTACGCAACCCTCGTCGACACACTCCCAATCTTTACAACGTTTGTTAACGAGAGGCTTGAGGACAACAAATCGGATACCTCCTTGGGACAGATGGTCGCCCTCCCGGTGATAGAACAAGTTGCCGGATTCGAGGATTACCGTGTCCTGTCCCTCTCTTCGGACCTCGGATAATCCTATGATATTCCAACGCAATTTGTCTATCTCTTCTTCCAGTTTCAGGATCTTCTCGTCAGTCCTCAGGGTGCGTGCGTTATAAGTTGTCAGGTCAAGTCGTCGTAGGTGGCAACCGAACCCCCACCGGAGATTTTTAGCACCCCCTGGCCTGTAGCCAGGAATGGCGGGGCTGCCGGGGACTGGGGGCCGTCTTTTTGTAACTTTTATCATGAGGGGTATATTGCCATAGGCGCCACACTTGATGAGCGCGTTGACAACCGCAGTTTTTTTTATTGTAGTTTTGCTGTTATCAGAAAGATGCTGCTGCCCATCCTCTGCTTCAGTTTCCCTCTGTCGCCTCTTACGACATCCACGGGAAGATATGGGGTAGTGAGTATTCTTACCCGCCACTACACGGGGATTAATCTTTATAAATAAATAAAATGATAGAGGTTTGCAGTTGTGGGTGCATCACAGAAAAACTATAGATAGATTTCAATTAGGTTTTCTAAGTTATATTTCTTAGGCACTTGGCCCTTATCTAAAAAAAATATTGCGATGTCTTAATTTAATATAAAGTTATTAAACCTTTAAGATACAACGATTTTTTTTTAATTCGGAGGTTCTTACACACTGTCTTTACTTCCCGCATCCCACTATGTAGTTTATAGTACGAACGAGTATACTCAGTTCCAGTCGAATGTTTGGAGTTGTACGTTCGTGTCAATCATGATATCAGTTACGGAATTATTAGCTTGTGAGACTTCTGTTCCAATCTGTAGTTATATGAATCTACATAATGTTACGAAGTTAGTGAAAGTATTCGTGAGAAGACACCATACGACCGACAAGCGTGAGCATACGCTGAAGTAAACAAGTTAGTGGAAAGAAATCGGAAGGTTTTTACTTATACGTACGTAATATTCGTATAAAGCCGCGTCTCCACCAAAGTTTTGTTACCGTTGTGTTGCCAACACGTGTTGGTAACAAATGTTTCTGTAATTACCTAGTGTTGGCAACAAAACTTGAAACAATGTCGGGAACCGTGTTTCCATTTTCGGCGGCAACATCAAAGGAATACGCTTATTGCAAACATTTGTTCCCTCGGTGGAGACGCTTGTTGGAAACATTTATCGGCAACATCGGAATATGTTGGTAACTTTTGTTGAGTTGTAAACAGTTGAAAACGTAAATGTTGTCAACATTTTTGGTGGATACGCGGCTTTATGTATGTGAACATATGTTTTTTTTTATTAAATAGAACTGACAAACGAACTAGCAGTTCGTTTGTCAGTGTAGAGCCACGCGGCAGCTTTTGCTGTCGCACGGATGGGCCGGCTGGAACCGGAGTGGTACCACGACCTCACAGAAAACCAGCGTGAAATAGAGGTTTACCTCTGCGTTTCGCTTGGTGAGTGCAGGTGGCCGGAGGCCCTTTTTACTGGAAATGAGGCATTCCATCTTAGTCCTCACGGGTGACAACGCATCTGCATTTTGATTTGTAATATAGGATAGATATAGATGTCTATGGGCCGCAGCAACCACTTACCATCAGGTGGACTGTGTGCTCGTTTGTCACCCTTATCCTATAAAAAAAAGTTCACCTCATTGCGGATGGCTCCTGTAGTCTACGGACACCTGCAGATGAGTTCAAACAAGGAAGGCTATAGATGCGTTGTCACTTTCCGGGACTAAGATGTAATGTAATTGTACTTGCTTTCTATACCCTTCAGGTGCTTATTTGTCGGCAGAATTAGGTACGACTAAAGTGACCGTGACAAATAGTCCGACTAGGTAAGTCCAACTTCGACCGAGAGGTCAATCGACGGATTCAACTCGGCTGGGCAGCGTTCGGGAAGCTACGACACATCTTCTCGTCAGACATATCTCAAAACCTTAAAACGAAATTGTACAAACAGTGCGTGTTGCCAGTAGGGCGACCCCCCACGAGATGGAGTGGCAACCTGGTAAGACATACAGGAAGTCGATGGATTTTTTTCTTTATTGGATAAGGGTGACAAACGAGCACACAGTCCACCTGATGGTAAGTGGGTGCTGCGGCCCATAGACATCTATGTACATCTATCCTCGTTTGCGAATCAAAATGCAGATGCGTCGTCACCCGTGAGGACTAAGACGGAATGCCTCTTTTCCAGTAAAAAGGGTCTCCGGGTCTCTACACTCACCATACGAAATACAGCAGCATTAATCTGCTATTGTACGCTGGTATTCTGTGAGAGCGTGGTCCTTCCCCGGTCGAGCCGACCCATTCGTGCTACAACTATACTACTAATATTGCAGCAGCGTGGCTCTACCACGTATGAAACGTACATAGGTGCTTACATTAACTCTTTCGCTGTCCTGTGCACTACATATAGTATGTGTCTGAAAACCGGACAGTGAGTGTTCATTTTAAAAACTGAATGTGATATAGTAGTAAAAACAAAACAACATACTTTACATGTAATCTAGATTGAATGAAAAAAATCTATTCTATCTCTATTCATATGAAATTTTTATTGTAGACAAAAAATTGTTCAAAAGGGGAAGAAGGGCAAAAAAATAGAGATTTTATAAAAATCTTTGTCTATTTTTTACTCTTCATAAAATATGTTTTTGAAGTTTACGTTTACTATATTTTTCCAAAGCTTATTTAAAAAAAAATATTATAAAAAAATTTGGCAATCTGCCGCGCTTCTCATGTGCGTGTTGGCGCACGGACAGCACACACGTCTTCGAAATATTTTTATTCATTAGACATGCAGATTTCCTCACGATCTTTTCTTCACCACTGAATGCGTGAATAACAACATTTACTAACAATTTCTGTAGCGCCGGCGTGGACCGAACCGCGATTGCTATGGTATTCTGAAATTACAGCGAGTGTTTAGCGGTTCTCTCATCTCATATAATATACCAGATGTAAATTACCCATTCTAGTGTCGAGTAGCAACGTCAGGCTTATGCATTCTAGGTATGCTACCATAGAATGATAATTCCATGTATGCAACATATCAGTCTCGTCTCTGTCAAAAATATAGTTGTAGTAGGTAGGTCATCGCCCCATACGTCAGTTACGTCACGATCGGTGCGTCGGACGTATCGTGGTGTATTTAAAAATTTCATAACACTAACCATACGCTTGGCACTTTCCGCAAATTAAAAAACCACTACAAAGGCTTGTTTAAAGTAGGTTATGCGTTTGTCGCAAGTAAGCGTTTGTTTCCTTTGATTTGGATACGAAATTCGACACTCGAACAGATCGGCAGCAGCTATAATTATTAATTATGGTTGTAGCAAGAATGGGTCGGCTCGACCGGGTAGGATCACGCTCTCACAGAGTACCAGCGTAAAATAGCAGTGTTATGCTGCTGTGTTTCGTATGGTGAGTGTAGAGAACCGGAGACCCTTTATACTGTAAACGAGGCATTCCATCTTAGTCCTCACGGGTGACAACGCGCCCTCAAGGATTCTTAATCGAGAATAAATGTAGATGTCTATTGGCTACTGCATCCACTTACCATCAGGTGTGACAAACGAGTACACGGTTACTCGTTTGTCACCCTTATTCTATAAATAAAAAGTAAGCCCACGCAAGTCCAACTAAAAACTTCGTACCTATATCTGCCGCCATGCCTTCTTCTCTGTTCCGACCTGAAGTGTGAGTCAGTGTAAATAAAAAATTGCAGGATTTTTAGAATTTTCAATTCAATACAGCTTACATTTTAAAGATCTCTTTAATTAAAAGTTAAACTAAAAATAATCTTCCTTTGGTAATAATTGCACTATTAAAATCAAAACTTATTTATCCAAATAGGTACTTAAACAGTTTTATCATACTTAATATGTGAAGATACCTTTTTAAGTAAGATTTTTCTCTCAAAGTGTAAAAAATCTCAGGATTTTTAAATGGAAATCAGGCCTTTTCTCTGAACTTTTGATTTTTTCATCTGGTAACCCTAGTTGAGGCTGGCCGTCGCGCCGTGACCAAAATTCGGTTTGGACGACATTATTATTATTATTTAAATGTAGTATCATTATTATTATTATTATTTAATTGATTTTATATTCTCGGCAAGCCGGGAAGAGCTGATAACATGAGTCTAAGCCAAGTGATTATCAGTTGGATTAAATACGGTAACGTGTAGAAGATTGCACAGAAAATGGTGGTATTTGTGTTTTGATCTGGGTTTTCTGGTTCACATTGCAGAAACTTTCTAACAAGTCCACATGTGTTTAGAGTATCGCGGCCTCCTGCAGCAGATGATAGGTATTTGTAGGTAAGTTGAGGGAATTAAGGGACTGGTGGTTGTTTCGGTTTTACTCCTGTTGTAGACAATACTATCGGTACTATTGTAACTTTTTGCAGATGCCAGAGTTGGGCTACTTCATCTTTTAATTCAGTGTATTTGCTCAGTTTTTCTGCTATTGTTGTCTGCAAGTTATGGGTATTTGGTATAGCAATATCTATTAAATACCCAGTTTTGTTTATCTTGTTTATAAGTGTAATATCTGGTCTATTGAAATGGATTGTCCGATCGGTAAGAATGGCGCGGTCAAAATATAGTTTTTTTGAGGGGTTCTCTAATACACTTTCTGGATTGTATTTGTAGTATGGTGTAACGGAATCTATAAGTTTGTACTGGTGTACTAATTTTTGGTGTATAATGTTGGCTACTTGATTGTGTCTATGTTTGTAGTCTGTTTGTGTTATTGACTTGCACGCGCCTGTTATATGCTGAATCGTTTCTGGAGAGCTATGGCATTTCCTACATGTGTCATTATTTAAATTCTTTATAATAAGCTTTCTGTCATTTTTGGTTTCAACTACTTGGTCCTGTATAGCAAGCATGAACCCTTCAGTCTCCGGAAAGAGTTCGCCTCGATTTAACCACGCGTTCGACGACTCTTTGTCGACATTTATCTGGCATAAGTCTTGGCGATGTCTTCCGTGTAGAGATTTCTGGGTCCATTTTAAAAGCTTGGTTTTGTCCTCAATTACTTTCTCATTTTTCTGTTCAGTTGTATCTTTAAGTTTAGGGGTGTTAAGTTTTGGTCGTTCTGTGATATAATTATAAGAAGAATAGAGGTTTCGGTATTTGAAAAAAAATTGTCTAAGTGTTTTTATCTGTCTGTTGTGTAGGTTTAGGATATCTATTAGTCCTCTACCTCCTTCTTTCCGCGGCAGTGTTAATCTCTGCAGACATGATTGTGGGTGGTGGTTGCGGAATTCGGTCATTGTTTATTATTATTATGATGTGCCTACGGACGTTTTATGTAGGTTACATACTTTACGTGTGTGCGTATGCAATATACATAACAACTAAACAGACATTACTCCTAAAAATTATAAGTAGTATCCGACTGAACCGTCGAGACAAATAAACATAGCGTCACGACCATAATTCCCTAGGGAGAAGGCAAAGGTCAAAGTGCAGATGGAAAAATGTAAGAGTGATAGGCCCATTGCCTCTCTTCCCCACAAAGATCAATAACGTTATGGGCGTGACAATGTTGTTATATAGCCGTTTTGCTGTTTGATACAGACATTATACTTATTCATCATTTAAAATATTCATCGCCTTATACGACATGCTAGACAAGTAACACGGTTGGCACATTCTTTTTTGTCAGTTCCACATAAACTTAGGAACTATAAGTCCAAGACCAAAATAGGACAAAACGTGGAAATAGATCATAAGTTTGACTTTGGAAAGTAGCAACCATTACAATTAATGATAAAAAATAATATAAAAGGGCACAAAATAAAAGTGTGTGGTCCAAGATATTTTTCGCGCCAATTCTAAAGATTTTCAAACAACAAATTTATAGTTGAGAATTCATTATCATTATGATCATTATAGTCGTTGTAATTTAATCACTTCCGCAAAGTAACGAGCGATCAATTCAGCAAAACGAACCGTCTGGTTTGATTCAGTGAATAGTCACGAGTGCAGAGTGTGTGACCTTATTTTGCAAACGAATTATCTTTATAAAGCTGAACGCACATATGTCCGCATCGTACGCACCGTACGCGCCGAATTTTATTATTCGTTGTATGAAATCATATGAAACCTCGCACATTACAGCCGCACCGTACGCGCCGAATTTTATAAAATGCGGTAGGTATACGATATCGAAGGACGAATACTGATGACGTCATATAACTCGGCGCGTGCTGATACTCAGTGTTGTCTGTTGCCAAGTTAGTGGATTTTCCACTATAACCGATGGTTTCGACTTACATGATAATTTTTGTATTTTTATAACTTTAATTCATTCGTAATTAATTATACATAATTTTGATTTTTTTTTGCATCCATTATCAATAGCTTAGCGATAAATTATTTAAATACTGAACTACAAAAAAAAAATAGTTAAATTTAATTCAAAAACCCAATTATACCTAATTACTTCATCATCATCATCACAGCCCTTCACAAGTCCACTGCTGAACATAGGCCTCCCCCAAAGAATGCCACAAAGCACGGTCCTGAGCCACCTGCATCCATCGACTTCCTGCATATCTTACCAGGTCGTCACTCCATCTAGTGGGGGGACGCCCAACACTTCGCCTGCCGGTACGAGGCTGCCACTAGAGAACCTTTCTTCCCCATCGGTTGTCGGTTCTTCGAGCTATATGGCCGGCCCATTGCCACTTCAGCTTACTAATCCGTTGGGCTATGTCGGTCACTCTGGTTGTACTGCGGATATACTCATTTCTGAATTTATCACGCAGAGAAACTCCGAGCATAGCCCTCTCCATAGCTCGCTGAGCGACCTTGAGCTTTCTCATCCGGCCAGCAGTGAAGGACCACGTCTCAGTTCCGTATGTCATCACTGGCAACACGCACTGGGTGTACAGTCTCGTTTTCAAGTTTTGAGGTATACCTGAAGAGAAGATGTGCCGTAATTTCCCGAACGCTGCCCAACCGAGTTGAATCCGTCGATTGACCTCTCGGTCGAAGTTGGACTTACCTAGTCGGACTATTTGTCCCAGGTAAACATACTCGTCAACAACTTCGAGCTTAGTGTTCCCAACAACTACCGGCATAGGTGTGACATGGACATTAAACATGATCTTTGTTTTGTCCATGTTCATCTTAAGACCTATCCGTTGGGAAACACTATTGAGGTCATTGAGCATAGTGCTTAGGTCCTCCAGCGATTCTGCCATAAGGACTATATCGTCGGCAAATCGAAGGTGAGTGATGTACTCGCCATTGATGTTGATACCGTATCCTTTCCAGTCCAGAAGCTTGATAACGTCTTCCAATGCAGCGGTGAAGAGTTTCGGGGATATGACGTCACCCTGTCTTACACCTCTCTGCAATTGGATAGGTTTCGTACTCTGGTTCTGTACTCGGATAGCCATCGTAGCCCTACTGCACAAGCACTTCAACACTTCGATATACCGACAGTCAACTTGGCACCGCTGAAGGGACTGCAGCACCGCCCAAATTTCGACGGAATCAAAGGCTTTCTCATAGTCCACATACGCCAGACATAGTGGCAAATTGTACTCCTCGGACGTCTGTACAATTTGCCGAAGGGTATGTATGTGGTCTATGGTGCTAAAGCCTTTTCGGAAACTGGCTTGTTCGGGAGGCTGGAAGTCGTCAAGTCTGCGCGCGAGACGATTCATAATGACTCTCGAAAACAGCACGTAGACGCGGCTCAGAAGGGAAATCTGTCTGTAGTTCTTCAAGAGAGCGTTGTCGCCTTTCTTGAAGAACAAGACCACCGCACTTCTGCTCCACGCCTCCGGTGTAATGCCACCATGGAGGACGGAATTAAAGAGCTTCTGAAGGACTTCATGTACCGGTTTTCCACCCGCTTTCAGAAGCTCCGCTGTAATTCCATCCTCGCCTGGGGCCTTGCCGTTTTTAAGGTGCTGGAGAGCCATTCTAATCTCGCTCAGACTGACGTCCGGGATATCATCGGAATAATGTCGGATAAGACTCGCTCTTGGATCGTTACTCACACTTGCGTGCGGCTCCAACGATGACGTGTACAGCTGCCCATAGAACCTCTCAATCTCACTCAAAATCTCAGGTGCCCCAGAAACGATGCTGCCACACTCGGTCTTCAGCTTTGACAGTTGGCACTTTCTGGCAGACAGATCTCTGGCAAAGACTTTGGAGCCTTGGTTCCGCTCGATCGCTTCTTCAATACGAGCTGTATTGAAGTTGCGTAAGTCCCGCCGCATGCATTTGTAGATCTGTCTGTTCAGTTGCCTGTATGCTGTCAAATCTGTTGAAGAATGTAGCTTCATCTCCCGTCTTAATCTCATGGCTGTTATGAGATTAAGAGTGTGATCGGAGAGTTTTTGTGTTCTTCTGCGACGGGTCTTGCAGAACTTAGCTCCGACCGCATAGACAGTTTCCACGAGCTTGTCATTCAAATTACTTAATTGTCAATAAAAATACTTATCTCAAACATACAAGTCTTTTCTCTGTTTCAATTGGCCTTTTAAATCTTGAGTTTTCCATAGAAAGATATGGTTTTTAGTATATGTAGCAATTCTTGAAATTTCTTGTATGTTAAATGCAAATATCGAAAAAAATCGTTCATCATCATCTAATAAGTCTTTAAATAAAGCATATCCCCTTCATACTCGTATTCTCCATACCAATTGCCTTTTTAAATTAATATTATGAATCCAAAATCTTCTTTTTCTTCGAATGTTATTTTCTTCTTCCTATGCCAATAAGCAGGCTATTACCATATTTCGTTCCATAGTGATTTCGAGCGATCAATTTCACTGTACCGTTTCACACCAGTGGTTGGAAAAAAACTACAAAAGTTGTTGGTAATACAAAATATTTGCGTACGGCGCGGGCGATGCGTACGGGCAAATGTGCGAGGCCATCAGTAAAACTCGGCGCGTACGGCGCGTACGATGCGTACGTTGCTGAAAAATGTGCGTTCAGCTTAAGTCTAATTTTGGATGCGGCAGGAGCTCTTAGGTGATATGATATTGGTTTAATCTAATTCCAAAAAGGAAAATTTTGCCTTTTTTGTATTCGCATATAATTCCAGAAATTTCAAGATGATATAAAATTTCTTTATTGAATAAAGAATGGAAAAGAGCTGATGTGTGACGAATATAATATTGTAATAAATTATCCCACTTCTGATGTTAAAAACTATTCTCAAAATTATTTAATTAAAAGAATATTAGGTACGACTTTCCATTAACGTCCGCCTGTTGGGAGTATATTTTTTTTTTACAGAAAGGTTACATTATTATAAGCTCACGTTTCAACATTCGGAGACGCGTACTTTTCGAGAAAACAAAAATTTTGAAAATCTAATGAATCTTTAATGAATTCTATGAATTATTTAAACTATTTTATAATCTTTGCTTTCCGACATTTATAATTAAAATTCCTATGAATAAAAAACTTACTTCGGCTACAAATGGTATTAACTTGTGCTGTAGACGAAAGCGAGAAATGCTATGGCATTCTAGACTACACCCTACCAAGGAAAACAAAAGAGAGTTTGAAATGTACTCTAAACGATTATAAAGAATAATTAATTTAACGTAGAAATCGGAATGAGTTTTTCTGGAAATAGTCATACAAAGGGCTAATATGAACTTACAGGGTTGTATTGGTGATTTTAATGATAATAATTCTGTAAACACATAATCGCTACGGTCGCGAATCATATTTTGTTAAAATATACAACCTAACCCTGACATGCAAATTCCAAAACACGCAAGAAAATTTGAATTTCGCGGGCCACCCTGGAGCTTCCACCTTAACCGATTTTGATATGGTTTATTAAATCATTTAAACTATTTAGTCAGGAAGAATTTAGTTTATTGTGATACATGTATGTATGGTTTATAATATAACGTTTTTCGAATAGGAATCAAAATGCAGATGCGTTGATATTCCTCGCGGTTAAGATGTAATGCCTCATCACCAGTAATAATTATAACTTTTAACAAAAAGTAGAAACTTCTTCAAAAACAAAACTTCAAATTCTTAAAAAAGAAGTTATTTATTTTTTATTTGCTACCCTTACGTGTCGAATTTTTTTCGAATTTTATATAGGGCCATCCTTGATCCACCTATTTAATAAAAAAAAATATCTTCAAAAAAAAAGAATATTATATTCGCGAGACATCTACATCTTAATTTCAATAGAGAAAATTGGTGGATGCTGCCATCTGCTTGGAATCCTATAATTAATAAAATTAAATCCAAACCCAAGCATACCACTGCAAGACTTCAAGATACTGTAAGCTCATGCTGCGTAGATCGGACCAAAAATTAATAGTCAACAACTAAAGGTAGCCGGGCTAACTATGACATCGGGACGTCAAACACCTCAGTCCCCCTGTGACCATGGGTGCTGTAAATCACCTGAAATGTCGGGAATTAAAAAGTTAAATTAAACGCGATAGAATCCGTAAAATTAGTTTCATTTAATGTGTAGTGTTCGCGTAAATATAAGAAATCATAATATACACTCGAATTGAGAACCTACTATTTTTTGAAGTCGGCTAAAAATTTTCCTCGGTTTTCATCACTCAACAGACGAAACAGAATTATGCTGCTATTTTACGTTGCTATTTATTATTTTGTTATCCTTTATTGCAAAACACCTTCAATTAGGGGTAACAAAGGGCGAACTTAATACTCTATGTCATTCTCTGCCATTCAACTATGGGAAAGAAGGATTAAATAAAGATGGTGATAGGTGCAAATTAAGGACAAAACACTCTTGAAAAGAAAACACTTAAACTATGAATTCCTATTCTGTTCAAATACATAATTACGTACATTACAACAACATATACGTGGTAGAGCCTCACTGCAGCTATATTATGGTTAAAACACGAATGAGTCAGCGCGACCGGGGTAGGCCCACGTTCTCACAGAATAGCACCGTAAAATACCAGCTTAATGCTATGTTTCGTAAGGTGAATGTAGAGAACCGGAGACTCTTTTTACTGGAAACGAGGCATTCCTTCTTAGTCCTCACGGACGGCGACGCATCTGCATTTTGATTCTTAATCAAGGATAGATGTAGATGTGTATGGGTCCCAGCTGACAGCATCCACCTAACATCAGATGGGCTGTGTGTTCGTTTGTAACCCATATTCTATAAACATTATAAATATTAATCCACATACACAGGTATACATAAATATTTAAATATATAAATGTACACATAAAATATAATTGATACTAAACTTTCACGTAGTTTTCTGTAGAAATCAATGCCATTTTCCATGATTGTAGATGTTCATGATCGCTTGCTTGCTGGCGTGCCTTTCCGCGGCGCAAGCCCTGAGGGTCGGCGTCGGGATCGCTGACGTCACAGGCCCACCCGCCGAAATCGGCTTTGTAAGTATTCACTTTTTCATCACCATATTATATCATATTCATATGTACATAATTGTAGATATACATACCATGATATATAGCAGTGATAGCTCAGATGGTTAGCGCTCGCTGTAAGCTGTTACAGTGGTAGAGCCACGCGGCAGCTTTTGCTGTCGCACGGATGGGCCGGCTCGAACCGGGGTGGTACCACGACCTCACAGAATACCAGCATGAAGTAGAGGTTTACCTCTGCGTTTCGCTTGGTGAGTGCAGGTGGCCGGAGGTCCTTTTTACTGGAAATGAGGCATTCCATCTTAGTCCTCACGGGTGACAACGCATCTGCAATTTGACAAACGAGGATAGATGTAGATGTCTATGGGCCGCAGCAACCACTTACCATCAGGTGGACTGTGTGTTCGTTTGTCAGCCTTATCCTATAAAAAAAAAGCTTCACAGTACTCGAGTAACCCGGGTTCGATCCCCGCCGGCACCAATGGAATTGTTAATTGCAATTTTAAGTGCTGATTTACCACGTGCTCGGCGGTGAAGGAAAACATCGTGAAACCTGCATGTCTGAGATATAAGAAAAATAAATATTTCGAAGACGTGAAGTTCGCCAACACGAATTAGGGCAGCGCGGTGGAAAATTCCTTGCCCTAAAACCCTGTCAGAAATGAGAGGAGGCCTGTGCCCAGCAGTGGGACGTATATAGGCTGTAACTTTACTTTTATACCATGATATACAAGCTGTAACACCCTATTTCTCCCCTTCAGGGTTTGAATTTTCCAAAAACCTATATTACTAATATTAAGCCAAATTTAAAGTTGATCGAGCGTATAGTTTTGGACATCGTGATGAGTGAGTTTGTAAACCTGATTTCAAAAAAAAACTTTTCATGTTCATTACTGCTACCGTCTATCAAGAGCACATTGCTGAACATAGGCCTCCGCCATAGATTGCTTCGTAGGCAAGGCGGGTTGGCAGGCAGGTTGCCAACCGCAGTTTTTTATTTATAGTTATTATTAGGAAGGCGCTGCTGCCCATCTCTTGGATTGCTTATCTATGTCTCCTCTTACGACACTTACCATACGTGGTAGAGCAACGCTGCAGGTAAATTATGGTTGTGGCACGAATGGGACGGTTCAACCGGGGTAGGACCACGCTCCTATACAATACCAGCGTAAATAGCAGCTTACCATAACCTGCTGTATTTCGTGTGATGAGCATAGAGAACCGAAGATCCTTTTTACTGGAAACGAGGCATTCCGTCTTAGTCCTCACGGGTAACAACGCATCTGCATTTTGATTCGCAAACAAGGATGGATGTAGATGTCTATGGGCCACAGCAACCCCTTACCATCCGGTGGACTGTTTGCTCGTTTGTCACACTTATTCTATAAAAAGAAACTCACAATGGATGAAAATTATTTTTAATTGAAAAGTAAATGTCGACTTTTTAGAATAATAAAAACAATCTAATACGTATCTTCTGAAGTCAGGGCCTTCAACCGCATATTAACTAATAGTTACTACGTAATTAACTATAATAGTTAATACTTAACCTTCATTCTTCTATACACATAAACGCATACGTATGCTCTTTCTTGCTGGCACAAAACATAATGGTAGTTCTGGCAAAAGCGTGTGTCAAATATATACAATGGAATAAAACCATCACAAATCAATCGCAAGTTTAAACTTTAAACTGATTGTTGAAACAGGTGTGGAAATTTATGTATGTAAAACCACGACATAGGAGAAAATCTTAATGTGGTGGTTACGTTTTTTTTTATATAGGATAAGGGTGACAAACGAGCACACAGTCCACCTGATGGTAAGTGGTTGCTGCGGCCCATAGACATCTACATCTATCCTCGTTTGCGAATCAAAATGTAGATGTGTTGTCACCCGTGAGGACTAAGATGGAATGCCTCATTTCCAGTATAAAGGGCCTCCGGCCACCTGCACTCACCAAGCAAAACGCAGAGGTAAACCTCTACTTCACGCTGGTATTCTGTGAGGTCGTGGTACCACCCCGGTTCCAGCCGGCCCATCCGTGCGACAGCAAAAGCTGCCGCGTGGCTCTACCACTGTTAAAATTATTTAATGAAAGAAAAAATAAGAAAAACTAAGAACAAAAAAATAAGTTTATTGTTTGTTGCTTGTAAATCAGTCGGCATTAAATTTTAAACAACCCAGCCTGTTTACTTACCTCAATACAAGTAGTGCTTCAGTAACTCTAGTAATAATCTTTTATCGGTGGGGCGGTGGGAAGAGTCACACTACTACTGCGTCATGTTTTTTTTTCATTACGATAATAACGTATTGTAATCTAAAATAAAATATTAATATAAAAAAGACATCGGCTCATTTTTTCTAATAACGTCATCCAGACCGATTTCGGTCGCGGCGCCTGGTCCTATAAGAGCCTGGTTTCGACACATCGCATCGTTCTCTACGGCTACGGCATCACTTGAAAGTGCGTAGTTCGGCATGCATTACACACCGGTATATCGTTCGTACCGACGTCACTTGCGCACACAGCATGTCACTACTGGTATTTAGGACTCCTAGGATGAAACTGCGCCGATGTCGTCACGTCACAAGCACATAACAACTAATAGTACTACCGCAAGTGATACACAACGAAGCCTAAATCACGCTATCAAAGTTCTCAAAGTACTGCGGTGTATATAAGAGTAGAATTACTCTATAATACCACACAGAGTGTTGGCAGCTCCCTGGGCTGATCACCTTGCCCAGCGGGAAATCTCCACTTTTCTTTTCACGGTCAGAAATTCACCCGAAATGTAAAGATTTAATACTATTAGGTACTAGTATTTTTTAAGCTTTCCTGTGATTAGTGTCACCTTATATCCCTTTGCGTCAGTTGGATAGCTATCAGTTACCTATTTCTGCCGCGAAGCAACAGTCTATCACCGTATTAAGAATCGAAATACTGATGTGTTGTCACCTCTGAGGTCTAAGGGGGAATGCCGCGTTACCAGCAAAAGGGTCTCCGAATGGTTCTCAACATTTGGCACTCCATGTTTTCGTACATAATTTTATTTTATTTCTGTGATAAAGAACTAATTTTATTGCACCCCGGGTTTCTATACATGGAAAATAATACCCTATGTGTACATAATATGGCCCCTTTTTATATTTTTACAACTACATAATTCTAACTAAATGAGTGTTGACAGAAAGGGGCTGAGAGTTGAGCCTTGAGTTTTTGTCGCCCATTTGTACTATTAAGTATTAACCCCGAAGACCTCATACCAACAATAACAACTTTTTGCGTTCTGTTACTTAAATATAAAATAACAAATTTAATAACATCACTTCTTACAGCATAGTGTTGTAGTTTCCTGATTCATGTTTCATGGTGAACACAATTTAATGCTTTGGATAGGTCACAGAATAAACCTAAAATATCCTGTGAATTCTCCCATGCATTGAAGATATGTTTAATCACCTAAACGCCAGCATCAGATGTCGAGCGACCCCTTGTGAAACTGTATTGATTTTTATGAAGTAAATAAAAGAAAAATACCGATCGACTCTTTCGAATGTGTGCGCAGTAAAATCAGTTAAAAATATCTCTCTAAGCTCTTCCAATCCACCGGTGGCTCGTGTTGCTCTATGACATAAGGTAAAACTGAGTGTCTACAGTGATCAGAGCACAATTTTTGAATTATACATTTATGCAATGGCTTAACATTTGTAATAATGTTGTCTATACATGTCGCACTAGATTCAGTAATACGCGTTGGCTCTAAAAAGAAATGAAAAACATCGTATAATTTATACAATAATCTAATTTTAATATTGGTGGAGGAAGCTTCTAGGAGATTGAAATTAAAGTCTCCACATATTATATTTTTGTTGTCATTATAAAGACATTAGAATTATATTAAGAATTACGATCGACGAAATTACAGTAGAATGTGGAAACTTAATAACTTTTAAAGGTGAACGCACATTTACCAGCACCGCACGCGCCGTACGCGCCGCATTTACTGAGAGCACATAAGCACTTACGTACGCAAATTTTTAATAATGCCAACAATTTTTGCGATTTTTCTAATCACTGGTGTGAAACTGTACAGTGACATTGATCGCTCGGAATCGTTGAAATCACTATGGAAAAAATTTCGTAATAGCCTGCTTTTATTGGCAGAGAAACAAGAAAATAAAGTTCGAAGAAAAAGAAGATTCTGGATTCACAATATTAATTTAAAAAGACAGTAGTATGGAGAATATTATACGCTATATAAAGACTTATTAGATTATGATGAATAATTTTTCAGACATTAGTATTTTTGATGGATGGATCGTCTTACGCATGTCTTGTGTGACGACACATTGTTGCCTACACAGTAAAAGTTAATACTCCTGAAATGAAGTAAGTTAATGGAGGAGTGATCAACTTGCTACTAATTGAAACTTACCACTAGAAAAACGGTCAGGTAGTCGAAACCACCAATTTTAGTGGAAAATCCACTAAGTTGGCAACATTAGACAACACAGTATTAGCACGCGCGGGACGCGCCGCATTATATGACGTTACCAGCGTGCCTCCTTTAATATTCTTTTATCTCCCGCGTTTTACAAAATCTTGCGCATACGGTGCGTGTGCATGTGGTGGTGAAATGTGCGAAGTTTCATATGATTTCATACAACGAATTCTAAAATACGGCGCGTACGGTGCGTGCGGCGAGTACGGTGCTGATAAATGTGCGTTCACCTAAACGTGTCTACGTTTTTGGTGTTAAGGTGGAAGCTCCAGGGTGGCCCGCGAAATTCAAATTTTCTTGCGTTTTTTGGAATTTGCAGATCAGGGTTAGGTTGTATATTTAACAAAATATGATTCGCGACCGTAGCGATTATGTGTTTACAGAATTATTATCATTAAAATCACAAATACAACCCTGTAAGTTCATATTAGCCATAAGTTCATTTTTTTCTGGAAAAACTCATTCAAAGGGCAGTATACCATATACCGGCAATGCTTGATAAATGCATAATATGTATAACATGTACAGTGCATTACTTTATTCATACAAAAGATTCATGGACAACCACTTTTTCATAAGCCAATTTTTAAGGTCAGTTAGTTATAAAGACGTGTGTACACTATAGCGTAACGTACAAAATCAGTTTCAACATTTTTACAATCAGTTTCAGAAGTATTTACGACAAGAAAAAAGCTTATAGCAAATATCCGCTTTTGCAGTATATAATGTCGGTTAAATGTTTAATTTTGTATGTAAGTGTTTGGTTTCAATTTAAATGTTTTGAAACCGTAAGACAGATGTTACATTATTATAGGCGAAATAATAATGTTAAAAAAATAAAGACCATTCCTTTTTTAATTCATTTACGAGAGATACTAATATATTAAATTAATATCTCTCATATCGCATTCTTGAAATTATAGATATATACCAGAACTACATGGCACAAACAAAATAGAGAATTTCATGTGGCAATATCAAAATGTTATCTATCTAGTCAAATAAGAGACGAGTTGTGTTAGATCAATCCATACCGAGTATCGATACTTTTTTATTCGAAAATACTTATAAATTTTGTAAGAATGTCGAAAAAACCACTTTGACGACAGACATGAAGCATTGTTTACAATATCACAAAGTTTGTGAAAAAGCAGTTGAAGACCAACCACGATCATCGATTTTGAAGCGTATGCAAAAATTTACTGGCAAGTAGGACTTACTAGTTTAAATACTTTATTTATTGTTTATAGGGGTTTCTATGCCTAATTCTACCATACGACGAATATTTGTAAGGGTGATCTAATATATTTAGGCCGCTCTTACCATAGGCGTATGTTGTACGCCCGGTATAAAAGAAAAGATTGTAAAAAAAACAACTTTGACAGTTTTGTTTTAGAAACAAAGCAAAGGAATTTCATACTACACGAAAACAAATTCCAACTGTAATGATAGAGTTACAAATCCTTGGAGAAGAAAATAATTTAAATGGAGCACGAGAATCGTCGAAGTCTATACTCAACGACATTGGGTTTGAATTTAAGTGCTAGACAAAAATGACTATTTTAAAGTAACGGAAAAATATAAAGATACAATTATTCGAATATTTGGAGCGTATGATGAAGAATCCTGCATCTCAAGAAAACGTAATAAATTAGATGTAGTTTATTTGGACGAAACTTCCATACACGGATCATATTCTATGAATAAGTGTTGGCAAACCAAAGACTTTGCAGATTGCAGAACCATTTAAAAATATTTGGCTGAGGAGGGGGAAGTTGAATCATATCATTGCTGTTGCCTCTTGTCGTATATATATGTCGGAGATTTTCAACAGGGAATCACAATTTTGATCTCGGGAAAACATCAGGATAGCATTAATTGTTAAAAATAATAAAAGTGTGAGAGTGGATGTTCAACTTACTCTCTTGCTTACACAATCATTCATTATCAGTAATAAGACAACGTAACGCACTATACATTCAGCATAGTGAAATTACAGTTCGACCACACTGTAACACGTCTCCGCCACAATCACAAACCATTGTAATGTGAGATACGTAGTTACATGATAACACCAAAATATGTAAACCAACAGCAACACTACTTATCTCAGTGTAACACAACGCAGCTTCTCAGCAACACCAATCCTCCTTGCCTGCACTAGAAAAATTACAACAACGAACAAAACCACGACACTATCTTAGCACTAGTAGAATGACCACACTCGTTGAATGACTTAAGCGGAATCTCTCGCGCACCGCTATTTTCTGTGATGTTAGCGCTGTTAACCTATGCGGTTCATATAGCTTCATCGGACGCTGGGCTCGCGGCCTGAAAGGCCGCGAGCTATTTAAAAGTGGAAAGGCGATAGTTGGGATGAGGATGAGGATGATGATGGTTTATGATTTGGTATTGTTACCAATCATCATGTCCCCTCCGTAGAGGTTTATTTTGAGCTGTCTAACCGCTGTCCGAGGGGGGGAACGCGAACCCCAGCCTCTGACTGCTTAGCTCGTATCGGTCGATTTTCTGGGCGGTGAGAACCGCCCAGGCACGCGGGTGTACGGTGTGTACGCGGTGTGAGTTGGAACGCGTCGTGCCCGCCTACGGGTGCGACGCGCCCCATCCGTTGTCCTATTAGTGTTTGTCCCATTTGGTGTGGGTGTAGTGTCTGTGTGTGATGTGCCTGCGACGTTTGGGTCAACGGGATCGAGCGAGCGCGGTTGCTCTATTAATACGTTACGCGGTCTACGGAGAAACGGCGCGACGTTCAGTATCGGGACGTAGTTGGCTGCGTTTACCACTAGGGGGTTCGGATGAGCTTCAGCGCTATTAAAGTAGCGCTGGGACGCCTCTTTAAAGTATTCGGAGATAGAGGGGAGTTGACAATCACTGTGTAAATCAGAGTTCCGTTGATACCACCGTGCTCCAGTGGCTTTACGGATGAATAAGTTTTGAACTTTCTGTAGTTCGTCTAGGTGGGACTTATATGTGTGCGCGAAGGCTACACTTGCGTAAGACATGATAGGTCTAACGCAGGCTTTGTACAGGTGGAGTTTGTGTCTTAGAGACAGCTTACTCTTACTGTTCACAAGAGGGTGGAGACGGCCAATGACTGACTTGGCTTTGTTGCGGACTATACTAATGTGATTCGCGAAACTCATGCTGGCGTTGAACGTGACGCCCAGATATTTGGCCGAATATTCCCATGGGATGGGGCGGCCATATAGGGTAATTACCTTCAATCGGTTTTTACGGGACTGTGTTAGATTCCGTTGAAAGAGTATTGCTACACTTTTTTCGGGATTCACTTCAATTCTCCATTGGCGGAACCATTCACCTAAGCGATTGGTAGCTTTTTGAAGTTTTGAAGTGAGAATATTCCTATTGTAGTCTGATACAAAGAGAGCCGTATCGTCGGCGAAGAGAGCGGTGTTGACCACTGGATCTTTTGGGATGTCACTCGTAAAAAGTGTAAACAGAATTGGAGACAGGGCGGAGCCTTGTGGGACACCGGCCTTAAGAAAGCGTTTCGAAGAGCGGGTTCCCTCCACTCGATAGCGAAAAGAACGATTTGAAAGGAAGGCTCGGATGATGTGTACGAGCCTGTCAGGCACGTTTAGTTTATACAGCTGTAGAGCAAGCCGTCGTGCCAGACTTTGTCAAATGCCTTTGCGACATCAAAGAAGAGGGCTCCCGTGCTTTGAGATTTTTTCTTTGTCGGATGATGATTAAAGCCAGACAGAATATATTCTGTTAGGCGATGGATTTGGTTAGTACACGAATGTTTGGCTCTAAATCCAA
This sequence comes from Parnassius glacialis, assembly GCA_033319125.1. Classification (NCBI taxonomy): domain Eukaryota; kingdom Metazoa; phylum Arthropoda; class Insecta; order Lepidoptera; family Papilionidae; genus Parnassius; species Parnassius glacialis. Next base: position 48,173,394 of record JAVANC010000010.1, read on the forward strand.
ACTGTTCATCAGGTAGGAGTCTGTTTGTTTCCGTGAAGTGACGGAGACGCTTAAGAATAGTGTGCTCATATAATTTACCCAAAGTATTGAGTAGGCTGATGGACCTGTAACTGGTGGGTCGGTTGCGCGGTTTGCCTGGTTTATGAATCCCTATTACGTCTGCTTCTTTCCAGTCTCTCGCGCACGTTATCTACAGTGAACTTTATACTGCACAAACATTTGGCGGTTTCTCGATATACCCTCATTTCCACCTTGATCCAAGTGATATTTTATAGACGCTCCGACATATAGTTTAAGTTTATATCTTCTGACTACCATCACGTCATGAATGTTGTTTTTAGAAAATTGGTCATAGAGAAACTAATTCCAAGTTTTACCAAAACCTCTGATTGTCATGGATTAGACAAGTTATCATTAACTACCAAGCTAATCGTGTAGCTGATGTTAAGGAATATCTCTATACAAATTTATTAGAAAATATTTTTTCATTGAAATTAATTAACTAATAAGATTAAATTGATACTTTCAAAAATCCCCGAAACAAAAGAGCTGCTGATCTTCAAACGACTGAAAAAAAAATCTTGAATCATAGCTTCACGATGAAGTCACTTTTCAAACAACAACAAAAAAACCGCACCTAAATCGGTTCACCCTTTTCTGCCGACTTCCAAAAAGGAGACGGTACTCAATTCGAGTGTATGTTTTTTTTATGTGTGTTACCTCAAAACTTTGTACTGGGCGAACCGATTTCGATGATTCTTTTTTTATATGAAAGCTGATAGTTCTCGTGTGGTCCCATATGAATTTTATCAAGGTCAGACCAATGGTTATCGAGTTATTCTTAAATAACCTATATTGAAGTCGCTTATATTGAAGTCGGCTGCACAACATTTTTAATTTTTAATTATAAGAGCTACGGTACCACAGCTAGACACACAGACAGACAGACAGACAGACGCCCCTCTTTTTACGTCGGGGGTTAAAAAGAGGGCGGGGATGCTCTTCAAACTAGGTCAGGCACATCATTTTCATTTTATTTATTTACACGAATCTTAACTAATTCAATTTTATAAGACTTTTTTTTATTTTGCATTCATAAACTAATAAACAGAGGAAACATCTTACGTAGATTTCTTATGTTTAATAATACTACTTATGGTTGATTGATAAAAATAAAAAGTATCAAGACGCTTAATCTAATTACCCGAGTGTAGCTTACTACAAAATTGCATTTCCCTATTTACCATCAGATTCTGATATACTTATAATCTTAGAAAAAATATTGCGTTTGCGTCACATTTTACGGAGTGCACCGTGTAATTACGTAGTCCGTCCCCGATGCATCGCACATTTCAACAATTTAGCTATGATAAGATGACCCAATGACTTTTAAATCCAAGTAAATCCAAGACTTTTTAAAATATTACGACGAATTAAGGCTTTTTGAGCTCCTATTCGAAAGCAGATTTCGTAACGCGTTTATATAACACGTAGACTAAGTATACATTCGGCCAAGAATTTCGCTGTAGTGTGTCCTCATCTTAATGTTGTTGGTTGCATAGTGTATCTGTGAATTATACAAACTTACAAAATACAACAACCTTCTTCGACTGACCTTTATATTATGCTCGTTGAGACCTATAGACCCGCATCCTCTCATAAATTTTATGAATATGCATAAATATTTCCTAAAGGTTTGTTAACCACAAATAACTAATGATGTTATCTCTATGACAAGGTTACTAATAAAACACGATGAAGTGATGATCCCTTTGACGCCGGCAACTTTAGCTAGTTGCTCGGATCATCTGTTGTCGATCAAATGAAACAAAAAAATTATTAATATATAAAAAATAATGTTTGTCTGTTTGTTCGTGTTTTATGCGCTGCCTTAGCGTTCATCAGATTGCGGTAAAACTTAGTCAACTTATTGCTTGCACTTGCGTGAAAGCTATAGGCATACCTAGAATTAACTTATAGTAGGTGGCGCGCGTATCCTACCGACAATTTATGTATTATGAATATCATTCCTAATTAAACACTATTACTATTCCAAATTTAAAACGATATTTTCACAATTATTTCTTCTGAGACAAAGAGAATATAATCACTACGTTTATTCTGAGGCAGCAACGCGCCGTGTACGAGCTAGTAATATATATAAAATATTATGCAGTAGTATATACAAAATCTAGTTTTCTCATGTGCGTAAGACGACGGTGGTAGCAATTTTTATATTAATTTGTAACATTATAAGCTGAGTACAACGCTTATTGTTATTGTCAGTTGCACTAGAACATCTATATCTATACATCTATACAAATAAATAAAATTGAAGTGTCTGTTTGTAATGTCAAAATTACAGCTTTTTACTAAATGCATATAAAAGTATATACTAACATAAAAGTACGGTACTAATAACAAAAATACAATTTTTAAAGTTTTTGTCTGTCTATCTGTCTGTCCGTCTGTCTGTTTGTTCCGGCTAATCTCCGAAACGGCTAGACCGATTTTGACGGGATTTTCAATGGCAGATAACTGATGTCACGAGGAGTAACCTAGGCTACTTTTATTTTAGAAAAATAATTAGGGTTCTGCGCAAAAAAATTAAAACCCCAAATAACACTCGGGCGAAGTTGCGGGAAACAGCTAGTAATACCTATATAATAATTGACAATGACAGCTGAGTAGCTGAGATGGGACTATTGGACTTTGGACTTTTTGCTTATTATTTTATATCAATCTAAAGGTCTTTGACCAGTGATTTTAAAGATAACATGTCCTGAGTGGGCTTAGCCCACTTAACTGGCCTTTTACTTGTACCTATATAAAGCCTAAGTCCGTTCGTACATGGAGTGGGCCATCTAACGTTTGGAATTGGAACTATAGGTTATTTTGAGGTTGGAAGGTTTGACGACATTTCCGATCAGAAAGTTAGTTTTATGTTTGAAATTTATGAAATGGGTCGCTTTCCGCTTGAACAAAGTCGGGAAATATTAAAAACTTATTTCCAAAGAGGTGAGTCTTCTACTCAAACTGTAAGAAATTTACGAAAAAAAAAATTGACAAAAAGGATGTGCAAAAAACGCAGTTTGTGGTTCAATTTGTGAAGCGAGTTCGTGAAACTGGATCGTTGTTGGATAAAACAACCCGTGTACGTACTCGTCCAGTGCGCTCAACCGAAAACTTCAGAGAGTTGCACACTGAGCAAGAGCAGCGATGTTTGAACTCTGCAAGATTATGGAGCGTATATTAAACGCCCATCTCATGGCATACCTAGAGCAGAATGATCTCCTCAGTGATCGCCAGTACGGGTTTCGTCGAAATCGATCAACTGGGGACATTCTTGCGTATGCCACTCACATTTTACGTGGTAGAGCCATGCTGCAGCTACATTAGTAGTATAGTTGTTGCACGAATGAGTCGGCTCGACAGGCAAATGACCACGCTATCACAAAATACCAGCGTAAAATTAACACTGCTGTGTTTCGTATGGTGAGTGTAGAGAAGGCATTCCATCTTAGTCCTCACGGGTGACAACGTATCTGCATTTTGATTCTTTATTGAGGATAGATGTGGGTGTCTATGGGTCACAGCAACCACTTACCACCAGGTGGACTGTGTGCTCGTTTGTTACCCTATCCTATAAAAAAAAATATGGGGCGAAGCCCTCGACAACAGTGGTGAAGCACTTGTTGTTTTCCTCGATGTTTCGAAGACTAATTTTTAGAATCAAGCGTTACTTTACGGAAGTCGATTATATTAAAGTTGGTAAAAAATTACTTCGCGTACATCCGCTCGATAAAATAAAATGATGTGTCTTACCTAGTTTGAAGAGCATCTCCCGCTCTCCCTCAATTGCGTGCCCTTGAGGGAGGGCGGGATTGGTTGCACGCGTATCGGACCGAAACATTTATTTAAAAGTCATTTATCATAATATAAATCCAATGAATGTATTATGACTCATAATTAAAAAAATATAACCATTCCAAATTTAAAACGATATTTCCACAATTATTTCTTCTGCGGCTGTAATGCACCGGGTACCAGCTGGTTTGATTATGAAATATTATATATATATATATATATATATATATATATATCTCAGCTTGATTTAAAGTGGATAGTAACGCCATCTATTAAATCTTCCACGGACTGGTTTGGTTGGGTTGCAGTTAACTTCGTTGCTCTGCCGCTTAAAAACTTAAATAGCTTACTTCCATTATTTTAAGCAATTTGGTAAGCACTTGTGATATGGTCTGGGGACTAGGTACATGACATGAACACTCACGCCTGTCACCCAGAGGGGTAGGCAGTAACTATGGACCAACTTTCACTACCATACATTAAAATATGGACTGACACAGCATTGTGAATTGCCATACGTGCCTTTTTGGATACATTCTGACTTTCAACAATAGAGACTAACTACTTACATAAATATAACGAATTACTAGAAGTATTATTTATTATTTTTATGGTTATTTGCCTCGTATGAGAATCCAATTTTTTAAGTCAAAACCTCACCTCCACACTAGGATTTTCTCTTCTATTCTGGGGGCAGTTTACATACATTAATTTCACAAGAACAAACATCCAAACCGCAACAATTATTTGTAGGCTATACAAACACTTGTTCTGCGGCCCTTAGCGGTGCAAATCATTGCTAAATCACTGCGCTATGGAACCGTCAAAATGTCATTATATACTCTGTGTATTTTAATAACCCACAGCAATATTGGAAATGAAATATATATTTTAATATATTTATTTACTACAACTACAAAATTTACAAAAATAATTACTTTCAAGTCATTACATATTCATTACAAAACATGACATAATAATAGGATAGAATAACTTTTATTCAATATAAATTATTACATAATACTCATTTTACTGGAAATGAGGCTTTTCATCTTAGCCTCGCGGGTGACAACGCAGAGCTGCATTTTGATTCGTAATCGAGGATAGATGTACTCGTACATATGTCTATGGACCACCGCATCCACTTATCATTAGGTGTACTGTGTGCTCGTTAGTCACCCTTATTCTATAAAAAAAAAACAGTCCTGTGTACCTTAAGCCGCGTATCCACGAAAAATGTTGACAATATTTCTGTTTCCAACAACTCAACAAAAGTTAACAACATTTGTTTCCGATGTTGCCGACAAATGTTTCCAACAAGCGTCTCCACCGAGGGAACAAATGTTTGCAACAAGCGTAATCCTTTGATGTTGCCGCCGAAAATGGAAACACGGTTCCCGACATTGTTTCAAGTTTTGTTGCCAACGCTAGGTAATTACAGAAACATTTGTTATCAACACGTGTTGGCAACACAACAGTTGGTAACAAAACTTTGGTGGAGACGCGGCTTTAGGTTGCGTTGTGCCTGAAAGAGTATTATACTCGTAATGATTGATTTAACGCTAATGGTAATAACCACTAAAACAGCTTTAACGACACATGAATTCCGTTAGTTGGCCATTCATACCTTCTTTGTGGTACTTGGGTTGTTAACCTTGAGTACTTAGAATTAATAAATTGCCCCACAATCTGTAATTATACTGGTTCTCTTAACCTAATTGGATAGGCGTAAATACTGCATAAAAATAAAAAAATATGTAATTTGTTTTTTAACATAGTAGGGTGACAAACGAGCATACAGTCCACCTGATGGTAAGTGGATGCCGTGGCCCATAAACATCTACATTCATCCTCGATTAAGAATGGAGATGCGTTGTCACCCCTGAGGACTAAGATGGAGTGCTTCGTTACCAGTAAAAAGGGTGTCCGGTTTTCTACACTCACCATACGAAACACAGCAGCATTTAGCTGCTATTTTACGCTGGTATTCTGTGAGAGCGTGGTCCCACCCCGGTCGAGCCGACCCATTCGTGCTACACCATAATATAGCTGCAGCGTGACTCTACCACGTAAAAAAATTTAAAAAATTGGATTATTGAATAAACTGACCATAGAGAACATACATTATTATTAGTGGGTTTTACTTGTTGATGTACTACGTGCTAGAAGAGACGCCTAGACTTTTTTTTTATAGGATAGAGGTGACCAACGAGCACACAGTCCACCTGATGGCAAGCGGCTGCTGCGGCCCATAGACATCCACATCTATCCTCGTTTGCGAATCAAAATGCAGATGCGTTGTCACCCGTGAGGACTAAGATGGAATGCCTCATTTCCAGTAAAAAGGGCCTCCGGCCACCTGCACTCACCAAGCGAAACGCAGAGGTAAACCTCTACTTCACGCTGGTTTTCTGTGAGGTCGTGGTACCACCCCGGTTCGAGCCGGTCCATCCGTGCGACAGCAAAAGCTGCCGCGTGGCTCTACCACTGTTAAACTTGATTAGACTGTGCTATAAAAAGGTACACTGTTAAACCTACATTGTTCTTCTAGTCCAAGTAATATAGTCAGTCGTATTAAAAAAAAAAATCACGCTTAATAAACGAATTGCACCCTTATAAACCTCGCTACGTACATACATTACAGCTGACTGACCAGCTGTGTCCCCATAGGACGTTGACTGACTATCATAATTTTGATTTATATATAAAAAAAAACAAAAGTTCATAAAGTTTCAGCCTTAAGAAATTGATTTTATTATGTCGGTGGTCACGACATGTTTGACCGCGCACCTGAGGCACCTGTTCTAATATCCGCCTGACTGACCGCAGTATTTTATTATAAATTATGATTATAATCACTTCATAAAAAACCAGGCTTAATAAATTCAGAGACTTTTTTTAGCTCTGCCTCTCAGTCTATTCCTTTCACCCACGCACGCACGCACCGCACTGAGCACAGATTTTTATCGTTGTGCCTGTTCTAGTACTTAGTACTTAGTTTTAACAGTGACAGAGCCATGCGGCAGCTTTTGCTGTCGCACGGATGGGCCGGCTCGAACCGGGGTGGTACCACGACCTCACAGAATACCAGCGTAAAGTAGAGGTTTACCTCTGCGTTTCCCTTGGTGAGTGCAGGTGGCCGGAGGCCCTTTTTACTGAAAATGAGGCATTCCATCTTAGTCCTCACGGGTGACAACGCATCTGCATTTTGAATTGTAATAGAGGATAGATGTAGATGTCTATCGGCCGCAGCAACCACTTACCATCAGGTGGACTGTGTGCTCGTTTGTCACCCTTATCCTATAAAAAAAATAGTACATATTATTTCAATGGTTTTATTTACATATTAATATTTATAACACAGTACAAAAAGGTAATCATAAAATAATATAGTTAAAACTTCTTTGTTGTTAATAATCCTCTATACTCTATTGCTCTCTGGCGGTAGTAAGTAATACTCAAGATTAGTACTTAACTCCGTGGCGCAGTGGATTAGAATAGAATAGAATAATTTTTTAATCAACATTGATTATTACATAATACTTATTGAAAGTAATTTTTTATTTACCACTGGTTCGGAAAATACCTCAGTCCTGGGAAGAACCAGCAAGAAACCCAGCGGGACTTTTTTTAAACATAATTTCACTTAACAATAATTTTGTTTATACAATTTTTAAATGATTTTTCATAGAACCAGCATGGTGGCGATCACCCTATTCCCAGGGGTTATTTTCATTCATGTATTCCTTGATATTATAATAACCCTTTTTGTACAGTTTTTCTTTAATAAAACTTTTAAACTTGTTTATTGACAAACTTTGAATATGTTCTGGGATTTTGTTGTAAAAGCGTATACATTGCCCCATAAATGAATTACTGATTCTGTGGAGTCTAGTAACTGGCATTACAAGCTTATGTTTGTTCCTAGTATTTAAAGTATGCACATCCTTATTCTTATCAAAGCTATTTATGTTTTTATGCACATACATTACATTCTCATAAATATATTGCGATGCAAAAGTTAATATGTTTATTTCTTAAAAAATTTCTCTGAGGGACTGTTTACAATTTAGGTTATAAATCACCCGGTACGGCTCTCTTTTGCAAAACAAATATAGCTTCAATATCAGCCACATTACCCCATAGCAAAATTCCATAAGACATTACGCTATGAAAGTAACTAAAATACACTAATCTAGCTGTCACAACATATGTGAGACACATATGTTGTATATGAGACTTCTAATCTTTCTTACAGCATATGCTGCTTTATATTGCTGATTAGTAATGAGTTGCAGCGCTCAGGGCTGCGGATTCGGATCCCGCACGGAAAAAGTATTTGTATGGCTTACAAATATTTTTTTTTTATAGGATAAGGGTGACAAACGAGCACACAGTCCACCTGATGGTAAGTGGTTACTGCGGCCCATAGACATCTACATCTATCCTCTATTACAAATCAAAATGTAGATGCGTTGTCACCCGTGAGGACTAAGATGGAATGCCTCATTTCCAGTTAAAAGGGCCTAATTGTACCGGATCTGGATGTTTGTCCCTGTGAATTTTATTTATGTAACCTGCTCCACGATACGGGAAAAAATCCTAGTGTTGAGGTAACGTAAGAAAAAAAAACTAGAACCCGGATGGATTTTTAATTCGAAATGTAGTCTTACCATTTAGTAACTTCAATTGTCACGTTGTTTCAGATGGGTTACGCGAATTTTGAACAGGTCGGTCAGGGCATCCACCTGCGACAGTTCGCGAGGGCCTTCGTGCTTGCAGACAACGACGACGACCACAACGACACGAGAATCGTGTTCGTCTCCGTCGATGCGGCCATGATGGGCAATGGTGTTAGGAAAGAGGCGAGACAATTTTTATTCAATAAAAAAAATAATACGTGGGTCGCCAGTTTCTTATAAAATAAAAAAATCTAGAGATTCTAGAAATTAGTTTTAAATGATGATAAAATGAATTATGATAATAAATATTTCATCATTATCATCATCATTACAGCCCTTCACAAGTCCACTGCTGAACATAGGCCTCCACCAAGGAACGCCACAAACTGCGATCCTGAGCCATCTGCGTTCATCGCATTCCTGCGTGCTTTACCAGATCGTCACTCCATCTAGTGGGAGAGGGAGGGAGGGGGGGGGGGGGCTCTACAATCCCCAAATAAATATTTGTAAGTCTATAAATACCACGTAGACATAAAATCTACTAGTCTGGTAAAATTATTTGCCATAAGAATTCGTCTTTGTCTGCCGACTTCCAAAAAGGAGACGGTACTCAATTCGAGTGTGTTTTTTTATGTGTGTTACCTTATAACTTTGTACTGGGGGAACCGATTTCGATGATTCTTTTTTTATATGAAAGCTGATAGTTCTTGATCAAGGTCAGACCAATGGTTATTGAGTTATTCTTAAATAACTTAAATCGAAGTCGCTTATATTGAAGTCGGCTGTTCAAAATTTTTTATTTTAAATATTTTATCTATTACACCTTTTTCCTGGACGATCCAAAATAACCGATATATCCACCATTGCATATAATATGAAGGTTATTTGCAAGATGTCGATGTTCGAGTTTTCTTAAATTTTGTAAGAATATAGTCCTATAATATATTTTTTTTATAATTTCCAGGTCCTTAAACGCCTGCAAAAGCGTTTCGGTGATTTGTACACCGAGAACAACGTGATAGTGAGTGGTACTCACACGCACTCAACCCCTGGCGGGTTTCTCATGGACTTTCTCTTCGACCTCCCCATCCTTGGCTTCGTGAAGGAAACTTATCTCGCCTTAGTTACTGGGATACTGAAGGTGAGTTTCCATAATTAGTGTTTTGTTTAACTCTTTTTGTAAGATGGCGAAGTGAGTATGGGCCTCAGCATCATTTTAACATCAGGCGGCTTGTGTGCTCATTTTGCACTCTAGTATATAAGTTCTTGGTCCATAAATTCTAGATTTTAAAACCTGATGCCGACGAAAAGTGGAGTCCCTCACTAGTAAGATACAGAATATTAAACGACTTTAAAAATAAAAAATGTCATTAATAATTAAAAATTTTGTACAACCGACTTCAATATATATTATTAAAGATACCACAAAAACTATTGGCCAGACCTTGATTAAACTCATATGGGACCACATGAGAAGCACCAGCTTTCAAATAAAAAAAAGAATCGTCGAAATCGGTACACGTAAAACTAAGTTGTGAGGTAACACACATAAACTTACTTATAATAAATTAAAACATACTTATTTGTTCAGAAGCTACACGATCAATTTTAATGGCTCAATGGGTTAATCTATATTATATTTATAAAATATTAAGATTTTTCAGTGTAATTTTTTCGTTTTATTTAAAATCTTTTATTAATGTTAGACTCCAAGCTTAATTTTAACTCATTTTTTATTTAAGAATAGAAAATAGTTTCACAGTAGTTTCGTATGAATTTCAGGCACTTCCGATCATAATTGACGTCGGTTTATAATAATATAAACCGACGTCAATTATGGGCGAATGTCTAGTTTAAAATATAACTTTTAAACTAGACATCCGCCCCGGCTTCGCACGAGTGATTTCTGAATCTCGACAACAGTGCCACCTACCGCGTCCAATTGCGAATCGTTGAGATCATCCAGGGCCCCACTCAAACACACAAAAAAAATCATCAATGTGGTTCGATCCATTTTCGAGTTTTTGCGAGACTAATGGACTGCAATTTATTTTTATAAATAGAGACAATCCAATAATAATTTTTAATATTATATTGTCCTCAGAGTATTTTCATAGCTCACAACAATTTGAAGCCAGCCCGCATGGAGTACGGCGAGGCAGAGTTACTCGATGCCAACATAAACCGGTCTCCTACTTCATATTTGCGGAACCCGCCCGAGGAGAGGGCCAAGTAAGACGTATATGTTTTTTTAAAATAAAAGTGACAAACGAACACGCAGTTCACCTCATGGTAGGTGGATGTTGTGGAAGATCTAAGATCGTTTCTAGTAAAAGAGGTCTCCTGTTCTCTACACTCACCATACGAAACACAGCAGCATTACGTTTTTATTTGACGCTGGTATTCTGTGAGAGCGTGGTCCTATCCCGGTCGAGCCGACCTATACGTGCTACAAGCATAATATAGCTGCAGCGTTGATCTACCACATAAATAACTTTTTGTATACTTGTCTATTTAAATTCCTGTTATAGGGTTTGTTGTCCACAGCTTTTTTTTTTATAGGATAGGGTGACAAACGAGCACACAGTCCATCTGATGGTAAGTAGTTGCTGTGGCCTATAGACATCTATATCTATACTCGTTTGCTAATCAAAATACAGATGCGTTGTCAGCCGTGAGGACTAAGATGGAATGCGTCGATTCCAGTAAAAAGGGTCTCCGGTTCTCTACACTCACCATACGAAACACAGCAGTGTTAAGCTGCTATTTTACGATGGTATTTTGTGAGACAGCTGGAAACGAGCCTCAGCCATTGCAGGGATGATTTTATCTCATCGCCACTTTTGGCATTATTCGCAAAGTTGTGCAACCTTTGACGCTAGTATCCCACGAAAAATATAAATGTGAAAAGGAGACCAATTTCAGTACTATCAACGTTTGGTTTACGGGAACGGCCTTGCTGATAAAAGTAAGTTTGAACGGGTGCCAACTGCCAAGCTTCATAGCAGTTCCAAGAACGTTGTACTAAAGATCCTACGATTTAAGTAATTTCTGTGGACCGGGCTAGCGCCTCTTCAGATCTCAAAAATTGTATGTATTTGGTAGGGTAACATTAATTTTTGAAAAAAGTTGTATCCTTTATTCTAAATAAATTCATGACATGCAAAGATTTTTCTTGCGTTTAGTCTTTTACGCTTCATTGTTCTCTATTTTTAATTTAAGAATTTTAAAAAACTGGCAAGTGTACGTCGGGCCACGCACAATGTAGAGGTAGGGTTCCGTAGTTGCCCGTCACAATACGTGGGCTCTCTTGATAATGAGTATAATAAGTGAGTTCGCGATTTGACCGCTATAACGACTAAAAATGGGCCCAAATAGGAATATCGTAACTGAAGGATTTGTTTTCTAATCAGCCATATAGAGCATGGTATTCAAAAAAGATTAAAAAACTTTTCGATTTTGATAATAATACCCTAATGATTTCTTATATTTACGCGAACACTACACATTGAATGAAACTACTTTTACGGATTTTATCGCGTTTAATTAACTTATTTTATATTCCCGACGGTCACGGGGGACTGAGGTGATTGACGTCCCGATGTCAGAGTTAACCCGGAGTACCTTCAGCTTTTTTAATTAATAATTTTGGTCCGATCTACGCAGAGCATACCGCTGCAAGACTTCAAGACAGTTAGTTCATTCTGCGAAGCATACCACTGCAAGACTTCAAGACACAGTTAGTTCATTCTGCGTTTTAACAGTGGTAGATCCACGCGGCAGCTTTTGCTGTCGCATGGATGGGCAGGCTCGAACGGGAGTGGTACCACGACCTCACAGAATACCAGCGTGAAGTAGAGGTTTACCTCTGCGTTTCGCCTGGTGAGTGCAGGTGGCCGGAGGCGCTTTTTACTGGAAATGAGGCATTCCATCCTAGTCCTCACGGGTGAAAACGCATCTGCATTTTGATCTGTAACAGAGGACAGATGTAGATGTCTATGGGCCGCAGCAACCACTTACCATCAGGTGGACTGTGTGCTCGTGTTTCACCCTTATCTTATAAAAAAAAGTTAGTTTTAGGTAATTTTCTACGGAGTTTAGAGCCTGGTAGCTCAGATGGTCAGCGCTCGGTGTAAATTTAAAACAGTGGTAGAGCCACGCGGCAGCTTTTGCTGTCGCACGGATGGGCCGGCTCGAACCGGGGTGGTACCATGACCTCATAGAAAACCAGCGTGAAGTAGCGGTTTACCTCTGCGTTTCGCTTGGTGAGTGCAGGTGGCCGGAGGCCCTTTTTACTGGAAATGAGGCATTCCATCTTAGTCCTCACGGGTGACAACGCATCTGCATTTTGATTCGCAAACGAGGATAGATGTAGATGTCTATGGGCCGCAGCAACCACTTACCATCAGGTGGACTGTGTGCTCGTTTGTCACACTTATCCTATAAAAAAAAAATTTCACAGCAAACGAAGAAACAGGGTTGGATCCTCGCCGGCACCAGTGAAATTGTTAATTGCAATTTTGTGTTGATTTACCACCTGCTCGGCTGTGAAGGAAAACATCGTGAGGAAACCTGCATATCTGAGGAATAAGAAAAAAAATATTTCGAAGACAGGTGAAGTTCGTCAACGCAGTGTCGCAAATTGCCCAGTGGGGCAGCGCGGCGGACACTTCCTTGCCTTAAAGACTTCTCAGAAACGAAGGGAGACCCGTGGGACGTATATAAGCTGTAACTTTACCTTTAACTTTTTTTTACTATGGAGTTCTAACGATATTTTTACTAATCCAAGTGCATTTTATAAGTTGGTCGACTATTACTCGTTGACTTCTTAATTCTACTTAGCTGTGATAGTATTCCTTTTAACTTCATTATATATAATAATATTGTGTATGCTTTCCACATTTCTAAAAATTGCAGTTTAGTTGGTAGATGGGGGGCGGGGGCGGGGGGGGGGGGACACATGACTCTAATAAAAATTACCATTTTACAGGTAAATATTTCGCAAACGGACCCCTGAATCGAACAGATGTTGCTTCACACCCCCAATGTTTCTGAAAGACTATTTATTATTATTATGATTTACCTTATACCAAATTTCAAGTTTCTTCGGTTTTTAATGAGTGAGTCAGTGAGTGATTAATGACACTGGAGAATCGAACTTGTGTTGTTCGCGTACTATAAAGTTATAGCGACTGTTTAGCCTCTGTGCTACTTCCGATTCTTTGTATGTAGAATTATTCCTACTACATTTTGCAGGTACAAATATGACGTAGACAAAACCCTGGCGCAGGTTCGTTTCCTCAGCAAAGAAAACAAGATCATCGGCGTCATCAACTGGTTCGCCGTCCATCCCACCAGCATGAACAATACAAACCGGCTCATATCCTCGGACAACGTGGGTTACGCTTCCATCCTGATGGAGAAGGCTTTGAATGGGAATAGCACTCTACCAGGAAAGGTGAGGATGGTTTCGGGATAGGGTTCTCAACATATACATACATATAATTATGCCTCTTTCCCGTAGGGGTAGGCAGAGATAACTTCTTTCCACTTGCTACGATCCTTGCATACTTGTTTCGCTTCGTCCACTTTCATTATTCCCTTCATACATGCTCTACGGTTTAGGGTACTCTTGACCTTGCCCTTTTTTTAGGTTCTCAACTCAGTTCAAAATTATATTTATGAGCTGTCATAAATCCTTCATCATCAGCCCGTTAAGGTTCAATGACGTTCTCCCATTGTAGGGAAGAGTTGCCTTAATCATCACGTTTAGCTGGCGGTTAGATGATTTCAGTATCAGACGTCTTGCATCTTCCAGGCTGCTACTGGTCGCTGGACTGGACATTTTGTTTGACGTAAACGAATTTATTATACCACCATCTATACTATAAAAATTAAACATAGTATGTAACTGCGCACGCAAGTGAAAAAAATTAAACTTTTATAATTTTATCAAAAAAAAATACTATGATAGATGAGATTTTCGAAGTTAATCTTAATCTAATAGTAGAATAGAAAAAATTATCAAAAAGAAATTCAGCGCAATTTTTCACAATTAAAATTTTAGTCGTATTTTGCAAACGCACGCAAGTAACCTTCTAGTGACCTGTCATCCGCACCATGCTACAACACAAAGATGCTATAAGCTATAAGGTTTTTCTGGCATTTTCTATGGTCGCCTTTCACGGACACCCATGGGGATAACTGGAGTGATAGATTATTTTACGCTGATACCACACAGAACTTAGGTTGTCATAGATATCGAAGCTTTTAATTAATTATAAAAACAGGCGTTACTTCGCGGAAATCCATTATATTAAATATGTTAAAAATTAATCAGCCAAGAACGCCTAATAAAATAAAACGATGTGTCTTATCTAGTTTGAAGAACACCCCCCCCCCCCCCTCCTGCCTCGCCCTCCCTTAATTGCATGCACTATCCTCGTCACCACTACTCCCTACACAACAACAATACGAAAGACGCACCACCGTAACAGTGCAGTGGTAACCGGGATAGTGCACGCAATTCAAGGAAGGTAAGACACATAGTTTTTTTTATAGGATAAGGGTGACAAACGAGCACACAGTCCACCTGATGGTAAGTGGTTGCTGCGGCCCATAGACATCTACATCTATGCTCGATTACGAATCAAAATGCAGATGCGTTGTCACCCGTGAGGACTAAGGTGGAATGGCTCTTTTCCAGTAAAAAGGGTATCCGGTTCTCTACACTCACCATACGAAACACAGCAGCGTTAAGGTGCTATTTTACGTTGGTATTCTGTGAGAGCGTGGTCATTTCCCGGTCGAGCCGACCCATTCGTGCTACAACTATACCTACTACTAATATAGCTGCAGCATGACTCTACCACGTAACACTTTATTTAACAATTTATTTTATTTTTTAAATTTACTTTTTACATAAATTCTCCAAGACCTTGTTTTTCTATTTAAGGTGATTCATGGAAATATCAAATGCAGTAATTTGTTTAATCTTATATCGTACTTATATCTAAACTTAATATCCTTTCACTAAGACATTCCGCATTCCTTTCCGTAAAGCCAATCTACAACTAACTTCTGCGTTGCTAAGTACGTGTAGAACATACAATGAACTTTCCAAAACAAAAGCAGCTATTGACCCACACAAAATGTCATTAAAAGTATTTAAATTTTAAACTACTACAAATTGAAAGGCATAGGCTTATTAACTTATTTCAATTTTTAGGTTTATATTGTATAGATTTATAGTTAAATCTTTTTAATGCTTTCGTATTTTGTTTTCTTTTGTTTGAATTATATCTTAGCTTTTATATTATGCAATAGTGATCCGCCCCGGCTTCGCACTGGTGATTTCTGGATCTTGACAACAGCGCCACCTACCGGGTTAAATTTCATCAAAATAGGTCCAGCCATTTTCGAGCTTTTGTGAGACAAAAGGACAGCAATTGGTTTTTATCGATTTTTATATTTATAGATTTCAGGCATTTATACGTAGTAGAGCCATGCTGCAGCTATATTAATATTTAGTATAGTTGTAGCACGAATGGGTCGACTCGACCGGGGAAGGACCACGCTCTCACATAATACCAGCGTGAAATAGCAGCTTAATGCTGCTGTGTTTATATGGTGAGTGTAGAGAACCGTAGACCCTTTTTACTGGAAACGAGGTATTCCATTTTAGTCCTCACGGGTGACAACGTATCTGCATTTTATTCTTAATCGAAGATAAATGTAGATGTCTATGGGGCATGTACTCATGATTATACGTTGCACTAATGTAACCTTATATGAAAAAAGGCCAATGTTGTATTTATCTTTTATTGCCATACATATCAGGACTTAAAATATTTTTTTTTATAGAATAAGGGTGACAAACGAGCACACAGTCCACCTGATGATAAATTGTTGCTGTGGCCCATAGACATCTACATCTATCCTCGTTTGCGAATTAAAATGCAGATGCGTTTTCAGCCGTAAGGACTGAGATAGAATGCCTCTTTTCTAGTAAAATAGGTCTCCGGTTCTCTACACTCACAATACGTAACACAGCAGCATTAAGCTGCTATTTTACGCTGGTATTCTGTGAGAGCGTGGTCCATCCCCGGTAGAGCCGACCCATTCGTGCTACAACTATACTATTAATATAGCTGCAGCATGGCTCTATCACGTAAAAAAAATTAAAAAAATGATGAAATCTATAATGTTTCTATATTTTGTAAATATTATGCTGTTTTTGTGTCTTAAAAATGAATAAATAAACATGTTTAATTTTTTTTTATTATTTCACACATTGCCTTTAGGGAAATGTGGTATGCGCGTTCGCGTCGACGAATTTGGGCGACGTGTCTCCCAACACAAGAGGACCCCGTTGTGAGTTCTCTGGCCGGCCGTGCGACCAGGAGAAGATGCTGTGCACTATGCACAAGGAACGTTGTTTCGCGTCGGGTCCCGGCGTTGATATGTTCGACAGTACGCGCATCATCGCCACCAAGCTCTACAATACCGCTATGGTGAGTAATGTTCATTTGCGATTCATTCACGATAGCTTATCAAAAGTCCACTGCTGAGTATAGGCCTCCACCATAGATTGCCACGGGGGGGGGGGGGGGGAGGAAGGGGATTTGCAATAATTGCCACGATTCGGAGGCGGGCTGGCAACCATTGATTTTAATTGTTTTGTGCTGTTTTCAAGAAGATGCTACTGCCCATGTGGCGGTGGTTGTGAAAGCTTTCACGCCGCCACAACACGACAACATCGATGATGAAATATCCAATACCGTCAGAATAATCACAGATGTAGTTTAAATGTTACATTAGGCACGGATATGTCAGGGCGAGCGAGTGAGTAACTATTACAAAATGGCTGCCTCGTTATTTATTGGTCAATGCCACTACTGATCTAGTAGCTTCCAGTTCCAATCCCGGCCGAGAGTCGAAATTTGGCGGCATTTCACCTCCGTGCCTCGAAAAGGACGTCAAGTTGTTGACCCTACGCTTGATCTCTTTTCGGTCTTCTCCGATCACTGTCCTATCGGACTATAAGAGTGAGCGAATAGAGAGTGCACCTGTGCTTATGCACACACTCGTGCCAGACAAGAAGAGATAATCCCGACTGGCCGCCGTGATCGTATCTCGGTCTGAAGTACATTAATAGTTATAAACAATTTACTGTCAGCCCTGGCGCGTCATTGTGGCGCGAAAATTTCAAATATTCTGAGGTAAATATATCAACAGTTCTAAGAATCGACTAACACATAATATTCATCACAGTTAATCACTCATCATCTTAATCTCGTCCAACATCTTTTTAAGTCCACTGCTAAATCGGTTGACAAAGTTTAAGATGGAAGTTTATTTTTTTATTTGTTTTTTAATGCATGCCTTATAAGCTTATTGACATGATCATGATTGATCATGAGGTCCCGGGTTCGAATCCCGGATCACCCCCAAAAAAACAGTTATTGAGTTTTTCCATCAAGAAATTCTCAGTAGCTGCTCGGAGTCAGGAAGTTGGCGGTCTCGCCCCCGTGTCTCTGAAAGCACGTAAAGCCGTTGGTCCTGCGCCTGATCTCTCTCCGGTCGTGTCGGTTTACCGTCCCATCGGACTATGAGAGTGAAGGAATAGAGAGTGCACCTGTGCTTGCGCATACACTTGGGCACTATAATCCTGTCCTGAGTCGAAGGCTAGTCTCCGTTGAGGCTGGCCGCTGTGACCGATATTCGGTCTGGAGGACATTATTATTATAAGCTCATAACAAAAGAATACATAGGGCGGACTTAATGCATTGAATGGATATTTGTCGTCGTTATTCGAAAACTATTATAGTTTACAGATGCCTCCATATGGATATCGAAGTTCCATGGACAAAATGTAATGGATTCCAATGGATTTTAATTAAAGAAAAAGCAACCCTGTAGAATTTTTTTTCTCTTTTTTTAAAAAAAACGTTACCTCCACACTAGTATTTTCTCCTGTATCGTGGAGGCAGTTTACAAACACAAATTGCAGAAGGACAAACATCCAGACCCGAAACAATTATTTGTAGGTCATACAAATACTTGCTTCGGCGGGATTCGAACCCGCGCCCCCCAGCGCAGCAACTCATTGCTAAGCCACTGCGCCACGGAGCTGTTGAGTGGTACATTGCGATTTTTGACTAATAACCGCCGCCACCTTACCGAAATGTAAAAACTATAAATTTTAGACAGTTCTGAACCAACCGGGAGAGGACCTGACCGGGCCGCTTGGGATCGTACATCAGTTTGTAGAGATGCCGAAAGAAGTTGTCTCCCCGTATGACCCTGTTTCAGAGACATTTAATTCGGTAAGTGCTGTGCAAATAACGTAAGGTAACAGGCTACATACGTCTTTAAAACACTATTAGGAATGCTAAAACGTTTCCGGATTAGAGAAAAGTTCACGTATATTTGGTTGAGCGACGCTGCAGTTATATTATGTTTGTATCACGAATGGGTCCGCTCGACCGGTGAAGGACCACGCTCTCACAGAACACCAGCGTGAAGCAGCAGCTCAGTGCTGTTTTGTTTCGTATGGTGTGTGTAGAGAACCGGAGAATCCTTTTACTGCAGATGAGATATTCCATCTTAGTTCTCAGTGGTGACAACGCATCTGCATTTTGATTCTATATTGAGAATATAATATAGAGATGTCAGCATGGGCCACAGCATCCACTTAACATCGGATGAACTGTGTGCTCGCTTGTCGCCCTTATTCTATTAAAAAAAAACTTTTCCAGTGCGTGTGATGCTCATCATCATATTTT
Source organism: Parnassius glacialis (assembly GCA_033319125.1). Lineage (NCBI taxonomy): Eukaryota > Metazoa > Arthropoda > Insecta > Lepidoptera > Papilionidae > Parnassius > Parnassius glacialis. The sequence continues at coordinate 48,192,730 of JAVANC010000010.1, forward strand.
ATCCACATTGCATTTATTACAATGTTCTCAATTCTCAGTCATTTGCTCAAAATGTTTTCTTTCACCATCGTAAAACAAACCCAGCTTAGCGTGAATGCTGTGACCTATGTATATCCGTATCTATCTTCCATTAAGAATCAAAATGTAGATGCATGCCATCCCTAAGGTCTAAAATGGTATGCATTGTTTATAGTCAAAGATATTCTGGTTCTCATCACTCGCCATACGAAACACAGCAGCATTAGGTATACTAACACATAGCTGCATTTCATTTCTCCACCATTCTCGCCATTAAAATAATCATTAATAGAATCAGGCGTTACTAAGTAACTTGCGACTGACTTAGCGGTCAGCTAACGTGGAGTCTATTTTATCTGAGGATGCCTCATTTAGAGGCGGAACACATGTCGTATTATTATCGACGGTGTTTTGTCTTTCTTAGTGTAGTGGTATTGGGATTAGTGGTGACTGGGATAGTGCACGCTCTCTCTCTCTCTCTCTCGCTCGGATAGTTTATTTTATATACGGATCATAGCTAATTCATTTCTAACATCTTTAATTAGAATAATCAGTCATGTATGTAATTACATTAATGCAGATATAACTGTACACGAGTATAAATTATTATCATATGTCAAGAGGTCATATTGTCACTCTGAGGAGATGCGGCACAATGTGTCAACTGTATTATGAAAAATATTTTAATTATAAGATAGAAATTTAAGGTAATCCATAAGAGCTTAGAGCTATCCATTACTCCATTTTGTCCAATGGATGTCGTAAGAGGCGACTATAGGTAACTTAAGAAAAATATAGCCGATGTGAATAACCGAAGTCTGCAGTCTGTAAATATGTGCAAGTGCATCATCCACTTACATCAGATGTACTGTATGCTCGTTTGTTATAAGAAAGTGCCAAAGGTGCGGGACGTCTGGTACTGTAATCGTCAATCCGCTTGCTAAACGTAAGGCAAACCATTTCTATAACAGGATAGATTTAAGTCCAGATGAACTTTTATGGGTTCATGATGAAGAAGAATCAGATGCTTATGTAATTACAGAACATGCGATTATTTGTAAAGAAACAATTGAATGATTTCTTAGGTTTATTTAAACACTTCACATTGAATTAACTAATTTATAACTGATTTCGAAAAATGCGGAAGTTCTCTTGTTGACTGTAGGTTCTTTTATGTATGTATGTTACTTGATATCCTCGTCAGTTGTGAACCAATTTTTATAATTTTTTTTATTAAAGAGTTTACAGATAGTCTGAAATAAACTTAGAGAAAAAATTCTACCTTAGGTTGGAAAATAGGGGACTAAATTTTTTAGTCCAGTTTGACATCATTGTAGTTGTTACCTTGAGTTTCTGTGTTATGATATCTTGACCTTGAATTGTCGCAAAAGAACATCGATTCTTATCATTGCAGTGATGATCTGTGAATATTTTAAATTAATTGCGAAAATTCCTAGATCTAATAGAGAAGATGATAGGAGCTAGCACATCCAAGGAAATAACTCTTAATTTAATTTTTATTTTCTCTTTTCATTATAGATATATTTCCTATTTTTTTAAATTCCGATGTGTGACTTGTTTATCCCCTGTTTCTTCTTGGCACTGATAACGCATATTTGTCATTATTTATTTATCGCAGAATATATTCGCTTGTCGACGCATAAAGATTTAATTATATAGTTCGTTAAAATGAAACTCAATATAACAGTTTGTCTCATTTTAGTAATTTTATCAATCGTCGAATGTGGTGTTATAAAGAATTTAGTGGAAACCGCTGCTGGCGAAGTGAATAAAGTAGCTGGCATTATTGAAAATGTAATATCGAAACATAGTGCAAATGTAACCGACGAGAATCGAATAGACCGAATTATTAAAACAGACACAAATACATCGGACTCCGACGGGAATGTAGCACAACGAACTGTCTCCACCGATGAAATCATATCGGCAGTGAAAAATTCAAATCTTAGTGAACTAAACGATTTAAAGGAAAACAGTCCTGTGCAGGTGAACGTGGAGATTACTGTTGTTATAAATAACGGAAAGCAATCTAATTCAAAAGACGTGGGTCGGGGAACAACTACAGTTTCCACTGGTAACAGTAAAGATAAGTACCCTGGCCAAGAACTACCAACAAAAAATGTAATCATACAAGCTAAAACTGAACCAAATTACGCCGTTTATAACATGACAGAAAACGTAAAAGAAGAAAACTCTGAGTCAGGTACTACAACAGCTGATACAACAGTCAATGCGAATATTATATTCCCAGGTCCTATCAACACGTCAACCCACGAAAATGGTCTTATCATTGCTGTAACAAATGACAATATAACAGACATCGAACAATTGCTGTTTCCGGATAGCAGACGTCTTGATATACCAACAACTAATATAACCTTTAGCTGCCCTGAAGGACTTGTAATGACGGACAAAGGGTACTGTTTAAAACCAACTGACGGCGAGGAAAGTAAAATAAATATTACAGATGATAATTACATAGCCAGATCAGCTTTTGTTGGAAGCTGTATATTTGGCCATGCGAGAGCTCTCGATGGATCTTGTCAGGAAGTGATTTACGATTAAAAATGGGAGTTTTAAAAAGTGCTATACAAATACATTTAATTAATTATACATTTAAGTGAAAAAGTAAGAAATTATTCAATGAAATCCTACTGCTGGTTTTTAAACCCAAAGAACGTTTAATATAATATGATTTAGTAAGAAATGTCATTTTCTTACTGAATCATATTATATTTAATTGTACTCAAAAGGATTCAAGTCACTATTTTGACAGAAATAACACTTAGAATGTCACTTAGAATACACACGGTAGATACCTCAGCCAAGTTTCGGTTGGTTTGGGTAAAGACGGTATGGATAAGACCAATATTATTCGAATATCTTATCTCTACTGAACTTGACTGTGTCTTACAATATGTGTAATGATAACTCATTACGCTTACATTGAATACAAGTGTTTATAAAATGATAACTTTTTCCTATTTTGTATTCATATTTTATTTTAACACTAGCTGTTCCTCGCGACTTCGCCCCATTGAAGTATAATAATGTACTTACGTACTAGAACAGCCATTTTAAAGAAAAACTGTGCGCTACTCTATGTCGTTGCGCATGCGCCGTAAACAGTCTTACCGCGCATGCGCGGTTTTTTATCATAATAGATTATGCGTAGGTAGAATGATCAGTAGGTATTTAATTATTGTTTACTTAGAGTATATATATTATTAATTAATTTGTTAAAACGAGTTCAATTTTTAATAATTTGTCATTTATTTTGCATGATATGAGGTGAAAATAATATGATAATATATAATATTATCACAAAAGCATTTTAATTACATTTTATATAAATATTTTATAAGATAATATAAATTGGAAGGAATCGAAGCTAATGAAATATATTTATTTAAATCTAGAACTAGGTCCCCAAAAGCCCTAACCTAAGTTAGCGTGAGGCATCGACACAGAGCTGATACTTTTTATTTTATGCCTTATGAATTACTGTGATAAAACATTAAAAACTTCTACCATTTCTGTTTACACATATATTATACGTATATACACTTATATGTTGTTTTTTGCTGAAAATTAATTTCAATTAATAAAATGTATAAATGTTTTTGTAAAAATATATATTAGGAATTTAATTAACTGCCTTTAAACAATATAAGTTATGTTAATTTTTGTCTTCTTCGTACTACACATATCTATCCTCTTCCTTAAAATGCAAGTAACAAATGTATGTATGATTTTTTAGTAACCAGATCTCTTCTCTACGATTATTTTGGATGAATTTAATCCACTTTTTTCGGTTTTCTTGGCTTGGACGTAGAAACCTAAAAATAAAATAAAAGAATATTCAGCAAATGTAAACGTAAGAAATTTAGCCTAACTATAAATACTTCTATTTATTTCAAAAAAAAGTTGTGCATAATATAATCGTCCTACACTTGCTCACGGAAATGTCGTATCTGAACAAATTAATTTCATAATCTATATTCCATGACACAAGTTGGCGCCAAGAAATAACTTTTTTAATTATTAATCTATAATGTTTTTTTATTAATTAAAGTATCTTACTTACCGATGTAAAGTAATTCCTTGGTTTTTACTAATATTTCGTAAATTTTTTGTGCAATATCTAAGAACGCACCCCGGTGTATTTTATCAAGAGATTTTTTGTTAAATCAACACAACACGTGACAACTCTACAAGCGCCTAGCGAGTGACTGATTAAAGTGCGGTGACATTGCCGCAGTTGAATGGAACAACGTAACTTAGTGCAGTGTCGCCTCTAGTACGTAGTACATAATAACTCAATGCTTCGCCCACGTGTTATTAAGGGTTTCAATTATGTTGCGCGGAACCCTAATTCTTTTTCTCAAATATAAGCAGCCTTAGATACTTCTTATAACATCAGCTATCTGCCAGTGAAAGTCCCGTCGAAATCGGTCCAACCGTTTCGGAGATTAGCCGAAACAAACAGACAGACAGACGGACAAAAATTTTAAAAATTTGTGTTTTTGTTATAAGTATCGTATATACTTTTATATACATTTATATAAAAATTTACATAGTCGTCCGGATGCTATTTTTGTATGTGGTCACGATAACTTAAATAAAAAAATAAAATTAACGTATGGAGACAGGGTTTTTTTTATTAGGTTCAGAATCACGTTAACTGATTCCCTATTTCACATCAATAGCCTAGTATGCGTCGTTTGTTAATAAAATGATTTTCAAGTTTTATAAATTTTATAAAGGCGCTTTCATTTTCTTCTTTAGCTCTTGATAGACAAATGACAAATGTAGCATACAACCTATATATGTTTTATACTTGTGTAATCGATTTATTTTGGTAATTTTTTTTTCATCAAAATTAAAAGAAACGTTCATTAGGCGTACACTTCTGGATTTTCCGAACTATTTGTATATTCGTCTTAATTTTGGCGTCTCAGATAATATAACAAAATATTTTAAAAACTATTGGTAAATCCAATTGCGCATGCCCTAAGCGCATTAAAAAAATTACGTTATAATAATAATAATAATATAATTTATTTAGTTCTAAACATAAACACAAATTAACATAGCCAAATAAATTAATGGAATGGAACTAAAATGGCGCCTACTCAGCACAAATGTTATAGAAACCACATAGTGATAACTATAACGTTGATTTTCAGTAAACGCCAGAGACATAGGTGCATAAAATAAACTTAGCTAATCACAGGCTAATAAAAATAAAAATACACTCTTATAAAATTTATAAATAATAGTAAAAAAAATACTGTTAACATTTAGGAAAAAAGGCACAATAATAATAAGCCAACGCAACAAAAACCGTAACAAAAGGCATATGCTAGGCACAAGACACACAATTAAATTATTTAATAAGATACAAAAGTAAAATAAATGGAGAATTAAGCAAGTATTTTTATAATATACAAACATAGTATACTTCATAAAAAAGGTGTGATACATCGACACAGAATTATACTAACTTTGCAAATTGAGAAGATATTCTTTTAGTTTTACTTTAAAAGTGCGAACTGTCCTGCTGCTTTTGATCGGAGGTGGTATATTATTCCAACACTTTGTGGCAGCATACCGAAAGCTACCAAGAACCGCAGCCGTTCTGTGTCTTGGGTACAACAAGCGAACAGTTTCCCGTGCGGAACGTTGCGAGAAACTGAGCTTCTCATATAAGTATTTTGGTTGTTGATTTTGTAATATTTTATAAAGTAAACAACTGTAGTGAACCGATCTACGAGATTTCATGTTAATAAGTTTGCTCTGATTTAAAAACGGTGTCACGTGACCTCCACGAGGGATTCGAAAACAGAACCTAACGCATGCATTTTGTACTCGTTGTATAACGAGTTCGGTTCGTGCAAGCATGACAATATCAGCATAATTTAGCTTCGAGAGTATTAGTGACTCACGAAGTTGAACTCTCAATTCTTCATTAAGGTATTGCCGAATATTATATAATATTTTTAATCTGTAAAAACAATTTTTTACTGTATGGGTAACATGATTTTCAAACCTTAGTCTACTATCCATAATTATACCCAAGTTACGAACTTCGGATACCTGTTTAATATAGTTGCCACCAACAACAATTTTAGGCTTATGAGCATTCGTTGTTTTATTAATTTCTTTGACCCCAAAATGATGAACTTGGTTTTATTTGAATTTAAGATGAGTTCATTATTATTCACTCATTCAGCGATCATGCTTAAATCCTGATTTAGTTTGTTAACTGCCTCATTTGTACCATCCGGCCTAAATGATATGTAGACTTGAAGGTCGTCGGCATATAAATGATACTGGCAATATTTAAAACAGCCCGTAATATCGGCACTGTAGAGAATAAACAGTAAAGGACCTAGAATTGACCCTTGTGGAACGCCACGAGTAACAGGGGACGCAACAGAAAAAATGTTGGTACCAGTTTCATTTCGAAGTCTGACTCGCTGTGTACGACCATTTAAATAACTTTCAAACCACTTTAATGCGTTAGAGTCAAAACCATAATACATCAACTTCGACAGAAGTAAAGTAGTATCTATTGCGTTAAATGCACGCGAAAAGTCCAGCAGTGTCAAAATTGTAGCCTCTCCTTTATCCTGCGCTGTTAAAATATCAATAACACTCAATAGCGCTGTAACCGTGCTTAGTCCAGCCCTAAAACCTGATTGCTTTAGAGGTAAAATATTATTCTGGTTTAGGTATTCCATTAATTGCATATAAACAGCCTTTTCAGCGATTTTAGATAAAAAAGGCAGTATACTTATAGGTCGAAGGTGATTTAGTTCTAGAGGGTGATTATTTTTTGGTATTGGACTTATTACAGCTTCCTTCCAGATGTCTGGGAAAACTCCTGTCCGTACCGACGTATTAATAATGGTAGTTATAGCACTCAAAGTCCGTGGCAAAGTTGAGAGAACCATATCTTTAGTAATACCATCTACATCCATAGCATTTGTGGTAATATTTTTTAAAATTTCTGATACCAAGTTTTCATCCACTAATTTTAAAGTAAAGATCGACGAATTGAACGGTTAGATTCAAAATAGCATAATGTTGAAAAACTTACACTATTGCTTCCTGGTATGTATAGAAAATGACGATTTATGATGTCAGGATCATTCAAGTTTGATGGCAAATCAATATGTTTATTTTTGAAGTCTACCACATTTTTCTTTATATTCCTCCAAAGTACTTGAGGATTTTTTGAATTGTTATTAATAAAGTAACGAAAGTAGGCTGTTTTTTCACTTAGTATAGCAGCATTAACAGTACTCTTCAGATCTTTATAATATTTTTTGTCACCTTTGGAATTAATGCCTTTACATTTTGCGTGAACTTTATCTCTTAGTTTCATCATTTCCTTAATCGGTGGTGTGATCCATGGATAGCTATGTAAGACGTTCTTATTGGTGCATGTATATCAAACAGATACAGTATATGTGAATTAAAAGCCGTTACAGAACTGTTTACGTCGTCACAAAACAACTCTTCCCACAGTACAGCATCAACATCAGAATTAAATTTTGGTATGTTTATATCCTTAATTGGTCTATAAGTAATACATGTTGAGAATTGCTTTGGCTTCTTTACATTCAACTCACAAGATAAAAAAGCGTGATGACTCAGATCTGGCAAATAGTCAACCTGTATATTAAATACATCACAGCTACTGCAAATCAAATCAAGTAAAGTTTCCGAGTGATCAGTAAAATGAGTCGCTTGTGTGACGTACTGCCTCAGACCCATACACAGAAGAAAGTCATTGAGCTTTTTTGAATTAGGATCTGAAGGTGCAAGCAAATTAACATTGAAATCTTGAAACATGATTATACATATATATTTTAAAGTAGTTTAAATACACACAAGTTTTCACTAATAACATATTATACTTCCAATTTTCCGATAATTTTATGTCAAACTTCCATTTAAAAAAGGTTTGGAAAATCCAAAAGTGCACGACTCATAATGCTCACATGATCATCATATCATCAATCTGGTCATTCCAGAAAGTCCAAGACGTATTTAAGTATAAATATGACTTCCTACTTACTTTTAGTACGTGCTACTATTATTTATTCTGTGCTTTAAAATATTGTAACAAAAACTCTGATTATTATAATAATGAAGTATGTATAAATTTGGTTTTCGTTTCGAATATTTTGTATTTGTACAGCGATCTTTTTGAGCCGCTGCAAACAATCTATACAGTATCCACTCACGACTGCGGTTGACGCCGAACAAACTGAGTGAGTGAGGCAGTCTCTATTTAGTAAAATAAATTCATACAAGGCTGCTAAATACCTAAAACTTAGACGTTTTGCAGCCGAAAAAAATTATAAATAAACAAAACAAAATTAAACTGCCATTTACATTCAATGGTTTCCCACATGATAGATGAAGAGTTTTAAAATAGATTGAGTTGAACAATTGATATTTCAAAATTTATCGTGTTAACGAAGCCACGTGGACTTGATAAATCTACATCATAAGCCACTAAAACCCCTTTTTTATGTAAAAATAGCAATAAATCGATTAAAAAAAATTAATAAGTTCAACAATCATTTATCTTTCTGAGAATGTGTGTTTTATATCTTTTATATATGTATAATATGATTTTTTTTTATAGGATGAGGGCGACAAACGAGCACACAATCCACCTGATGGTAAGTGGTTGCTGCGGCCCATAGACATCTACATCTATCCTCTATTACAAATCAAAATGTAGATGCGTTGTCACCCGTGAGGACTAAGATGGAATACCTTATTTCCAGTAAAAACGCGAAACGCAGAGGTACACCTCTACTTCACGCTGGTTTTCTGTGAGGTCGTGGTACCACCCCGGTGCGAGCCGGCCCATCCGCGCGACAGCAAAAGCTGCCGCGTGGCTCTACTACTGTTAATTGTTGATTGCTAGATACGATTTCATGCGACAAAACGTCTCTGGAATCTTGATTTTTAGGCTTTAGTAGAACCAGGGCCGGCCCTACCATAGGGCGAACGGAGCGGCCGCTCCAGGCGCCAAGTCCCAGGAGGCGCCTTAGTCAAATTTTTTATAATAGCATAGCTACCTACATTTTTAGAAAAATACAATCTTTTAGCTTATTTAGGTAACAATTTTGCACGCTCCTTAGAAGCTTAGTCTCTGTTCCGTTTCTTTGCTCAAGTGCCTGAGTTCATTGATTGAAATTTCCTCGCTTTTCAATATTTTGGTTTCGAACGTGTGGCTAGTCAGTATATATGCGTATGGTCTTATTTGTTGAGACGAGCGCGGTATTCTTCAGCGCTTTTTGTATATTTTACAAACTCAACAAAAAGATGGGAAGTTATTTCAAAACATGTGAAGAACTTAACTTTAAAGAAGGTGTGTCGAACAAGATGCGATCGTAGTCGCATCAGTACGCCGAAGTAAATAGTGCCTTGAAAGAAGAGTATCGTCACAACTGATCCCGCGGCAAGTTTGGAAGCTAAATCACTTGAAGCCAATTTTAAGAAGTTCGAGTTTTTGATCTCTTTAGTCATTTGGTACGACGTTATATTCCACGTTAATCTTGTCAGCACATGCATGCAAGCAGAGCGCATAGATTTATCAGATGCTACAAAACTGATGCACAAAAAAGAATATACCTAGAGACGAAGGATTAACAAAGGCTCTCATTGCAGCTAAAGATACAGCTCAAAAAGCTGAAATAAACTCGGAGTTTGAAAGAATCCGCGAACGAAAAAAGAAAAAAATGTTCTTATAGCCCAGGAGGAATCGGCGCATGAGTACCAAAACTATTCCACCTCAATTTTTTATGCGATTCTCTTCAAGTTGTCCTGCTGATGATATAAATGCATGTTGCCATGGGGCAACTCAGTGCCATATTGTTTAAACCGATTTTTTTTCAATTGCAAGGAATTGTTATTTTTAAACTGGTCAATTTTTTTTCTATTCTTTGATAAAATGCAAATAAAAAAGTACCGTGACTTTTTACGATGTACTTAACATTTTTGGAGTTATGAATTTTTAAAGGTTTGAAAAATCCCAAATTCAGATATATATATGACTCTATAGGTATATTTATAGAAAAAAAATATAAATATATTCCGGATCCAGAAATGTTATTCAGAACAAATGTTTTCTATCGTATGTTAGACACCGCCATAAAAAATAGAGACATGCTTTACACGACTTTTTACAATTAATGAGACTTGGTGTTTATAGAATAGTATAGAGTTTCCTCTATGTTTTGAATAACACCGATCAAAATTTTAAGAAAGTATGCTCAAAGTTGGAGGAAAAATGAACGCATGATCTTAATCGCGATATTTCGGGATTGGAGCTTTCAAGAGAAATGATATATTTGAAAAAGTTTTTACATATCAATAAAGGTCACCGGAAAGCAGTCAGCCCTTAGCTCAGCTCTTAGTATTAAATAATTGGTTACCTAATATTAGATCTTTACCTATGAAATTGCCGTTTTTTATGAAATAAGTTAAGTACCTAAGTATTTTTCTATATTTTTTATTTCTATTAATCAAAGTTATCACCCATGCAATCGATGCATCTTTGCTAATGCAGTAGCAGTTTATTGATGCCCTTCTTGAAAAAATCAGCTGGACGGGGGAGGCAACAAATTCTTCAAAGGTATTTTGTACTGCCTCTCGGGTATTGAATTTTATTCCCGCCAAAAAGTTATTTAAATTCTGGAAAAAGTAGAAGTCTGTAGGCGCAAGGTCTGGTGAGTACGGCGGATGACGGGAGCTTCCAACCCAGCTCTTTTAACTTCGAGACCGTGTATTGTGCAGTATGAAGTCGCGCGTTGCCGTACAGGAGCAGTGGGGACGAGCGATTGACCAAAGCTGGTTGGAGACGTATGAGCTTCACCATCATTATGTTCAGTTATTCGCAGTACACATCTGCAGTAATGTTCATCCTGTTTGCAGTGCCTGATTTGGAGTTCTGACAGCCCTAGGCTAACTAAGAATATGGCCTGTTCTCTGCCTGCCCAGCTAGAACTTACTTACTAGTTTTCCACCCCGTGGTTTCACCCACATTTAATAAAATTTTCCTAATAGTAAGTGTCGACCATCGCCCATAAATAGATGCAACACCAGGGAAATTGCAGGTGCGTTGCTGATCTTTTTAAAAGGAGTACGCTCGTTGCTTGAAGGTCTCTAAGTCGTATCGGTCTGAAAAACATCGCCAGTGATAGATGATCCCACAGTCTTGCGAGGAAGAAAACTTCTATTAATTTGCACAGTTATGGTGTACCGCCAAGCATCCAGATGGTGTGGTAGGTACGTGGTATTTAGCAGCTGGAATAAATCAAGACAATTTATCTAAGTACTCCCGGAGAAAATGCAATTGTATGCAACATTTTTTCGCAGCGCCAGTGAATTGAGCCGATCAGAAAAAACTCGGTGGTCAACGATTCGAGCCACTTTGCTGGATGCGGTCAAAAGGAAGTAGCTGGCATTGGGTTGCCCCGGTCCAGAAATGAAAACAGTACTCAAAAACAGTACAGTAGTCCCTGTGAGACTAAACTTGCGCCTTGTAAAGTTGCAAACGATTGCCGGCAGAATATACTGTCCTGCGCTGCTGAGCACGCCAAGCTTTTTAGAGGCCTATTTAGCCTTCCCTACCTAGTGACCGCAAACTGTACGTCATTAGATATGTCGATGCCGATGATTCCGATGCCGGCTGAGATTGAGAAGTTGAGGAGATACGACAAAGGGTTCTTTTTAGTGGTAACTTAGCAAACCTGTGGCTTCTGAAGTTTAAACTGGACTAGAGTCGTCCCCAATCCGAGATTTTGTTTATAAAGACTGGAATTCAGCCACAAGTTTGTTCCGATAGTAGATGACGTGTCCCGAAAAAAATTAGCACGGCCGGTGCAAAATTCATCACCAGTGTTACAACAAATAACAGCACCATATAATTGATATGCAGAAACAGTGTAGAGTCAAGTAAATTAGAAGATAAGAACTAGAACCAGCTGATTATTGACCGCATTGGCGGCTAGCAGTTTATAATGGATTCAATTACTTTGGAGAAAAGGAGGCGATGGCGAAAAGCCTTTTAACAGTGGTAGAGCCACGCGGCAGCTTTTGCTGTCGCACAGATGGGCCGGCTCGAACCGGGGTGGTACCACGACCTCACAGAAAACCAGCGTGAAGTAGACGTTTACCTCTGCGTTTCGCTTGGTGAGTGCAGGTGGCCGGAGGCCCTTTTTACTGGAAATGAGGCATTCCATCTTAGTCCTCACGGGTGACAACGCATCTACATTTTAATTTGTAATAGAGGATAGATGTAGATGGCTATGGGCCGCAGCAACCACTTACCATCAGGTGGACTGTGTGCTCGTTTGTCACCCTCATCATATAAAAAAAAAAGTTGGACGGGTCTGATCGGTCAACTTTTTAGGGATTGGGTGCACTAAATCTGGCTTCTATTCGTTCAGGATTAACCTAACCTAAGGAGTAGGAGTACCGGAAAATACGCGTTATAACCGTTGCGTACTCCAGAGCACTATAGGCTACTATGCTAACTACGCTTACTTAGCGGCCAGCCTCTGCAGAGTCTACTTCACCTGAGGATGCCTCGTGTAGAGGCGCAACACGTGTCGTATTTTCGAGAGTGGTGTGTCGTGCCTAGTGTGCTGGTGCTGGGAGTGGTAGTGCTGGGATTAACGGCGACGGGTATAGTGCGCGCGATTGAGGGAGGGTGGGAGGTCCCCGAGGGTGGGAGGTCCCCTTAAAACTGGACAGGACACATCATTTTCTTTCTTTACGCGGAATTAAACAAATTAGTTTATAACAACCCCATTATAATGGATTTAAAATAATTTAAATTTAAGTAACGCCTGATTCTATCAATTACTGTTACATTAATTAGTAAACCTATAAGTATAACGTATAAGTACCAGTTCTAAAGTTGATTATGCTTATTGATCTCATTAATGAATGTTGACTTAATTTTGTTTTATTGTTAATTGTTGTTATGATTTATCTAAATAAATGTACAATAAATATATATAATAAATGTAATATTCCTTTTTAATTTTGTTTTTTAATTCTACATCAACGGTTCCTATAGATACCGTAAGGAGTGCAGTGCCTAAAATACCACGAGGATGGCTGTTTTCAATCAACAAATTAGACATAGACTTAAGATTTTGTCGAGATCTTCCCAGTTACATGCTTGCATGTGCACGTACAACTGGTATATATTAGGGGCAAGCAAGGGGGGCGCCAAAATTGGATCTCGCTCCATCCTAAAACTTGCCTCGGGCCGGCACTGAGTAGAACGTACCTACGCGCTTTGCGCTTAAGGCATGCAATATTATTATTATAATTATATTTGTTGTTATTATAAAAATATTTATTATATTTAAAAAGGGATGATATTTGAGAGTGGTTTTATTTTTTGAATTTTTTGATCCCGACAATTTGCTTTTTCGAAAATATAGGTACATAAGTGGGTCTAGTAGTTGTATAAACTCGACTGCTGATCATGATGTTCAAATCATCCGTCGAACCAAAAAAAAAAGTTATTGAGTTTTTCTGTCAAGAAATTCCCAGGAGCTGCCCGGAGAAGTTGGGCTGTGTGTGTTGTGAAACACAGCCTGTTTCACACCGGTCCCTATAAAATTACGTAAAGTTCCTACGCCTGATCATCCTCCGGTCGTGTCGATTTATCGTCTCATTGGAGTAAGGGAATAGAGAGTGCACCTGTGCTTGCGAATAAACTTGGGCGCTATAGTTCTGTCCACTACTACTACTGTACTGTTACAAAAAAAATTACGACTGACTTAGCGGCCAGGCAACGCAATCTATGTTACCTGAGGATACCTCGTTTAGAGGCGAAACGCATGTCGTACGAGGGCGGCACTGAAAATTTCGGCAATCAAGGAAGTGACACAACATTACTACTTAAAAATGTATTTATTGCTTTTCGAAGTATTCTCCGCGAAATTTGACACATTTTTCCATACGATGGAACTAATAATTGAAGCAACCATTCCATTCGGAAGTTGGGGTCTCCAAAATGGCCGTTTTGTAGGCGTCCACAGCTTCTTCAGGTGATGAAAATCTCTGTCCACGCAATTTATTCTTTATTTTAGGGAAAGTATAGAAATCATTAGGGCTTAGGTCGGGGCTGTACGGCGGATGGTCTAATAATTCTATGTTTTCTTGCTCTAAAAACTCTTTTGTTCTGTGTGCGGTGTGAGAACTCGCATTGTCGTGATGGAGGATGATGCGGCGGTTGCAGTTCTCTTTACGGAGTTCAGAAACGACCTGTGGCAAACAAATGCTAGCATACCATTCTGCATTAACCGTTCTTTGTCCCTCAAGAGGAATAGTCGTAACATGGCCGGTTTTGGAGACAAACGTGGCCACCATTTTTTTGCAACACTCCGTGAACGAACAATTTTTGTTGGCTTGAACTCATTTTCGAACACCCAAACTCGTGACTGGTTTTTTGTTTCGGGTTCGTACGCGTATTTCCAGGATTCGTCACCTGATACGATGTTGTATACTGCATTTGAGGATCCTGCGTGGAATCTTTCGAGAGTTCTGACGCATCAAGTAACGCAAGCCACTTTTTGCTCTTCACAGAGCGAATGCGGTATCCATCGGGAAAACAACTTTTTTTACACCTTTGTTCATGCAAGATTATTTGTATTTGACTCATGCAAATGTCCAAATTTGCCTAAATTTCGCGGTATGTCACATGTCGATCTTCCTCAATCAGCTTACGCAGAGCATCAACGTTTTCTTGGGTGACTGCAGTTTTTGGACGACCTTGACGGGGATCATCAGTGAGCTCGACACGTCCACGTTGAAATTCAGCAAACCAGCGATAAATTGTGGTTTTGGATGGGGCTTCATCACCAAATGCAGAAATCATCCGGTCAACACACTGTTTTTGTGTTAAACCACTTCGAAAGTCATAATAAATCATCTCTCTTGAATTTTCTCGAGTCAATTCCATTTTCTCAACGACTAAACAAGTTTGACAAAACCTTGTGACAAGACCGAGAATCTTTTTTTAAATAAATAAATGGTATTCGATTTTTAAAACCAAGGAGTTTTCAATTAAAAAGATTTTAATATGACAGGAACAGTGGTAATATTCCATTCCCGATACTTTTAGTGCAGCCTATGTATTATTGACGGTGGTTTGTCATTCATCATTCCTAGTGTAGTGGTGTTGGTATTAGTGGTGACTGGGATAGTGGTCTCAAACTAGGTAAGTTACATTTTATTTTATTATACGAGTCGTAGCTTATTCATTTCTAACATCTTTAATTACAATAATAAGTGATGTAGTATGTAATTATATTAATGCAGAAATATATACGAGTATGAATTATTATCATATGTCAAGTGTTCATATTGTCACTCTGAGGAGATGCGGCACAATGTGTCAAATGTATTATGAAAACTGTTTTAATTGAAGAGATAGAAAAAAAGGCGTCTATGTGTAGCCCAAGAAAGATATAGCTGATGTGAATAACCGACGCTCCGGGAAGTCTGCAGTCTGGGAATGTGTGCAAGATCTTCTCATCAGATTTTTACTTTGAGCGATGCATTCCATCTCTGATCTTAGGGGTGACATAAATGCTGATCATTTTGATTCTTAATCGAGGATAAATGTAGTTGTTTCCTGATGGTAAGTGGCCACATCGTCCACTTACCATTAGGAGTACTGTGTGCTAATTTGCTACCCTTATTTTATAAGAAAATGCCAAAGGGTGCGGGATTACTGATACTGTAATCGTGAATACGCCTAATAAATGTGAGGCAAATCATTTCTTTTACAGGTTAAGTTTAAGTCCAGGTGGAATTTTATGGGTTGATAATGAAGAAGAATAAGATGCTTATGTAATTACAAAAGATGCGATAATTTGTTAAGAAACGATTGAATGATTTCTTAAGTTAATTTAAATACTTCACATTGAATAAACTAATTTATAACTGATTTCGAAAAATGTGAAAGTTCTCATGTTGACTGTATGTTCTTTTTTATATGTATGTTAGGTGATATCCTAGTCAGTTGCGAACCAATTTTTATGATTTTTTTTAAATTAAATAGTTCATAGTCAGTCTGAAATTAATTTAGAGAAAAATTCTACCCCTAAGAATGGGAAAATAGGGGACGAGCTTTTTTAGTCTATTTTACGTCATTGTAGTTGTTACCTTTAGTTTCGACGTTCGTGATACCTTGACCTTGAATTGAAAATTTCGCAAAAGAAAATCGATTCCTATCATTGCAATAATGTTTTTTGAATCTTTTAAATTAATAGTAAAAATTCCTAGATTTAATAGAGAAGATGATAGGAGCTAGCACATCCAAGGAAATAACTCAGTTCGCTTGAGTAATTTGATATTTTTATTTTCTCTTTTCATTATAGATATATTTCCTATTTTTTTTAATTCCGATGTGTGACTTGTTTATCCCCTGTTTCTTCTTGGCACTGATAACGCAAATTTGTTATTATTTATTTATCGCAGTATGTAGTCGCTTGTTGACGCATAAAGATTTATTTATACGGTACGTTAAAATGAAACTCAAAATAACAGTTTGTCTCATTTTGGTAATTTTATCAATCGTCGAATGTGGTGTTATAAAGAATTTAGTGGAAACCGCTGCTGGCGATGTGCATAAATTATCTGGCATTATTGAAAATGTTATATCGAAACATAGTGCAAATGTAACCGACGAGAGTCGAATAGACCGAGTTATTAAAATATACACAAATACATCGAACTCCGATGGCAATGTAGCACAACAAATTGTGTCCACCGATGAAATCATATCGGCAGTGAAAAATTCAAATCTTCGTGAACTAAACGATTTAAAGGAAGACAGTACTGTGCAGGTGAACGTGAAGATTACTGTTGTTATAAATAACGGAAACCAATCTGTTTCAAAAGACGTGGATCGGGAAACAACTACAGTTTCCACTGGTAATAGTAAAGATAAGTCCCCTGGCCATGAACCACCAAAAAAAATGTAATCATACAAGCTAACACAGAACCAAATTACGCCGTTTATAACATGACAGAAAACGTAAAAGAAGAAAACCCTGGGTCAGTTACTACAACAGCTGATACAACAGTCAATGCGAATATTATATTCCCAGGTCCTATCAACACGTCAACCCACGAAAATGGTCTTGTCATTGCTGTAACAAATGACAATATAACAGACATCGACCAATTGCTGTTTCCGGATAGCAGACGTCTTGATATACCAACAACTAATATAACCTTTAGCTGCCCTGAAGGACTTGTAATGACGGACAAAGGGTACTGTTTAAAACCAACTGATGGCGAGGAAAATAAAATAAATGTAATAGATGATAATGTCATACCCATATCAGCTTTCGCTGGGAGCTGTATAATTGGCTATGCGAGAGCCCTCGATGGATCTTGTCAGGAAGTGATTTACGATTAAAAATGGGAGTTTTAAAAAGTGCTATACAAATACACTTAATTAATTATACATTTAAGTGAAAAAGTAAGAAATTTTTCAATGAAATCGTACTGCTGGTTTTTAAACCCAAAGAACGTTTAATATAATATGATTTAGTAAGAAATGTAGTCAATTTCTTCCTTAATCATATTATATTTAATTGTACTCAAAAGGATTCAAGTCACCTTGTTGACAGAATTAACACTTAAAATATCATACATACGGTAGATACCTCAGCCAAGTTTCAGTTGGTTTGAGTAAAGACGGTATGGATGAGGTCATTATTATTCGAATTTCTTAGATCTACTGAACTTGAATGTGTCTTACAATATGTGTAATGATAACTCATTGAAAACAAATGTTTATAAAGTGATAACTTTTTCCTATTTTGTATTCATATTTTATTTTAACATATTTAAAAGATTTTTTTTAATAGAATTTAAAGTCAATGTAAATTAACTTATAAAAAAGAAAACCTGTAATAGGACAATGGAGTTCTTTAACTTTGGAATAAAGTACTTTAAGTGTGATTAAAAGTATTTTGAAAAAGTTCTAAGCATATTTTTGATTAAGTGCCTCAAAAACACTCTTTGCAAACGTTCTTTTTAAAATTCAGGACTTGTTTTACGGAAGAGCAGCTTTTAATTTTTTTAATTATATAATATACTCTATTTAATTATATACAATTTTAAAAGGCAAATATTATTTTTATTTCAACTACATAATACTTATTTTTATCTACAATAATAAAAGTTATAATAATAATTAAAAAAAAAACTAAAACTAGAAACTTAAATATCATATAGTCTTACTCCCCGCAGTATCGTGCCAAGAACGCTGACTGCGTTTCCCCGCTGAATGGCTATACTTAGCCTTTGAGCGAGGAAAGAACCAGCCCTCTTATCACCAGCATCAACGACCAGCCGCGGATGGAGTTCCTTTAGGAACTTCACCGCACGTGGACCCCACGGACCGATAGTCTCTACAGCAAATGGCACAAATATATAGTCATCTATCAGAGACTCATATTTGCGCCACTTACTCAGTTCAGCTGCCTCTGATGCCGCCCCGGCTCTAAACGAGGTACCCCTGAGATTAGAGACCGCGAGAATGTCTACGCAAGTAGCATCCCACACTAGGGCTTTACCTCTCTCCCAAGGGACCAATGCAATACCGTCGGGTCTCCTGCCATCGTCTCTAAATATTCCACAAGGCTCTAAAACCGAGGGAACATTTATAGAGACAAGAGCCCTTCGGATGACATCGTTCAAAGAACTGTGTCGTGACAACCTACCAGCGCTTTTCTTACATGAAAGTCCGTGGAGCCCAAACTTGTCGACGCTGCTACCACAGGGACACTGATGGGGTTGACAAATCGCCGCTCCTAGTCGGATTCCTACGGCAATGCGTAAGCTTTCCGCATCAAGTAATGTGCCGAGATTACTTGATGGTAAAGCGTGTAACCAGTGACTAGATTCCTTAGTCGAAACAGCTAGAAGGCGTGCCTTATCTTGGTCGCTATGGAAATTATGCAACAAATCCTTCTGCACGCCCTGTACCAACGGAATATCCCACTGTTTTTGTTGGTTAACCTCCAGTGGAACATTTTCACCAGGACAGAGAGTTTGCCATGTCTGCTCTGTCTCCGTAGCAAAGCATAGGTCTACTTTATTATGTAAAATTATATTACATAAGTCACTGACACTATGTACGGAAGCAAGGAAAGCAGGCAATGCAACGCTAGAAAGATTTCTCACACCAATGCCACCAAATTTTATAAGTAAAGTAGCTTGAGTCCAGGCTGTTGTATTTAAAGTTAAATTTAGAATTTTTTCTATAGCTATATTAATTCGATCTGCAAGAAAGCTGGTGATATAATTGCACAATTTTTCGGGAAGCCCATAAGAAGGGAGCTTCGAAAGAAGCGCTTTGTGCCAAACCCGATCGAAGGCCTTCGCAATATCCAAACTAACGGCCAATGCCTCCCCCTTGGACTTTACTGCCTCCGCCCATCTATTAGTCAAGTAAACAAGAAGGTCACCAGCTGATCGACCTCGATGAAAACCGTATTGGCGGTCACTAGTCAGCTAGTTTATGACGGATTCCATTACTTTGAAAACAAGGGGGTGATCGCGATTGGCCTGTAGTTGGACGGGTCTAAGTGGTCGCCTTTTTTAGGGATTGTGTTGATTTCGGGACTACGAAGGCGAACTAGTTTCTCGCCAATACTGCCTATGTGCTCTGACTTTGCCTTGGCAATAACTCTTTTGAAGGACCTGGAGGCGAAGTTAATAAAAAATTGATCCCGTCTTTGTGCTTTTTCAAAACATAGGCACATAAGTGGATCTAGTAGTAGCAAAAATTTGACTGCTGATCATGATCTTCGAATCCGTCGAACCAAAAAAAAAGTTATTAAGTTTTCTGTCAAGTAATTCCCAGGAGCTGCCCGGAGAAGTTGGTTGTAAAGCACGTAAAGCCGTTGGTCCTGCGCCTGATCTCCCTCCGGTCGTGTCGATTTACCGTCCCGTGAGACTATGAGAGTGAGGGAATAGAAAGTGTACTATAATTAGGCACTAGAATTCTGTCCCGCGCAGATGGTAAGGCTCCGTGGAGGCTGGCAGCCGTGACAATTCAGTCTGGACGACATTATTATAGGTACGGTTATGTGCCATAAGTAAAAATAAAAACATTTTTGTGAATTTTACAGACAAAAAGTAATAAAAATTATAATAAAAATATAATAATAATACAGGAAATGAAACTATTCTTAGGGTATTAGGTACTTTGTCGATGAGCTTCAATTTTTCAAAAATGCATATAGGTATAGTGCCCATATTGTACTGCACACATTGCTTAGGTACAATAGAACGGCCATCAATTATTTCTGCAAACTTAGAGATACTGCTCATAAAAGCATACGTCGGACCCTTTCTGGTACGTTTTTTCGTTAAAAATCCAAAATGGCGCTAGGCTGACTCAGCGCAGTGTGTAAGAAATTAAAGAGATTCTAGCTAGCTTGTTAAAATTGTTGCTCGCGCGCCAAATAAATTTTGCCTGTAATTTGTAGGTGCAACCGGAAGACTTAAAAGTCTGTTCTGTCTAAGAAGTTTGGCAAAACAGCTGTAAATAGAATGTAATTAAGTCAAAAGTTTAGGATAGTCAATAGCACTACAAGTTTATATCGAGTATCTTTAACAAAAAAGTGAGATCAGAAATCTCACGTCTCTTAGCAAGAGGATGGAATAAATATAGCGGTAATCATTGATTCTATACCAAAGGTATATAAACTTTGTTCAAAATGTATGTTACAAGTTTACGAATACATACCTGGGATTCTAGAATTGTGATGCGTATTGTAGATTACTTATAACAAGAGAACAATACAGAATATTAACAGTTTTAGGCTTAGTAAAGTCCTTATAACTATGCATAAAAATCCGAGAGCTTTTGATTTTGCTTAATACTTCCTAAGTTATAACTTAGAAGCATTAAGAACATTGTAAATAAACCTTATGTTTCTCGAATATTTATTCAGTTTAACTACATTTAGACAACCATGACCTAAGCAAAGACTTGGCCAACTAATTAAAGACGCTCAAACTAAGTAAGTAATTATAAAAAAATATTGTAGCATTGATGCGATCAATTTATTGCAAGTTTCAATTGAAATTTGTTCCCATGCTTCTTTAAAAGCCGCATAAAGTTGTTGTATGTTAGTGGTACGTTTTGATGCCACTATTTTCTTGACGCGGTACCACAAGTTTTCAATGGGGTTGATGTCAGGGCTGTACGGTGGCCAATAACACAGTTACTGACTGGCTCCTTAGGAATTCTTTGACAACTTTTGCTGTGTGTTTCTGGTCATTGTCGTGTTGGAAAGTCCAAACCACCGGCAAACTTTCCTCAGCATACCCTATGCATGACTTCCTCTAAAATATTCTTGTACTGGAATTTATCCACGTTCCCTTCTATTTTCTTAACAGGTCCTATACCATGACCAGAAAAACAATAAATCGCAATAACGCTCTAAGCTTAACAGATCTTCTTGCAAAGCCTCAGCATCATCAATTGAAGTTATTTTCAAAAAGTGCTTCATATCTTCAGCAAAACGTAATAAGCGAACTTTCTTTAGGTAATGGTTAACGTCATTAATACAAATATCATCAAATAATGACGGTCCCGGTAGAGAGCCCTGTGATACCCCGCTTGGAACAATTATCCATCCTGAAATGTAGTTGCTGACGACAATAGCTTGCGGCCGGTATATAGTTATACATAAAACGTAAACCAACTAAGCAGATCGCCGTTTATACCGATCTTGAACAGTTTCAGTAATGCAAGTTATGCTGTATTCTGTCAAAGGTTTTACTATAATCAGTACAAATGACATCTACCTTGTGTCGACTGTCCATTACTTCAATCAGGAATGCATTAATAAGAGCAAGGCTTGAAACAGTAGAGCGTCCTCTTAAAAACCCATGTTGTGTCGGATTGAATGAATACTTTAGGGCATAAATATACATAGGCTGCACTAAAAGTATTGGGAATGGAATATTTCCACTGTTCCTGTTATATTAAAACCTTTTTAATGGAGTTTTCACTCCTTGGTTTTAAAAATCGAATACCAATTAATTATTTAAATAAAGATTCTCGGTCTTGTCACAAGGTTTTGTCAAACTTGTTTAGTCGTTGAGAAAATGGAATCGACTCGAGAAAATTCAAGAGCGATGATTTATTATGACTTTCGAAGTGGTTTAACACAAAAACAGTGTGTTGACCGGATGATTTCTGCATTTGGTGATGAAGCCCCATCCAAAACCACAATTTATCGCTGGTTTGCTGAATTTCAACGTGGACGTGTCAAGCTATGCCCTTTGTCGTATCTCCTCAGTTTCAAGGCACTCCCCTGGTTGCCTCAGCCAGTATCGGAATCCTCGGCGTCGACATATCGAGTGACGTGCAGTTTCGTGGTCACTTGGAAGAGAAGGCCAAATTGGCCTCTAAAAAGCTTGGCGTACTCAGCAGAGCGGGACAGTATTTCATGCCGGCACAGCGCCTGCAACTTTACAAGGCGCAGGTTCGGCCTCACATGGAATACTGTTCGTATCTCTGGGCAGGGGCTACCCAGTGCCAGCTCCTTCCACTTGACCGCATCCAGCGCAGAGCGGCTCGAATCGTCGACGACCGAGCCCTTTCTGATCGGCTCGATTCATTAGCACTGCGAAGAGATGTTGCATCCCTTTGCATTTTCTTTCGCATCTACCATGGGGAGTGCTCTGAGGAATTGTTCGGATTAATCCCAGCCGCCAAATTTCACGAACGCACATCGCGGCAGAACTCCCGATACCATCCACACCATCTGGATGATTGGCGGTCCACCACTGTGCGATTTAGAAGATGTCTTCTTCCTCGCCCGACTTCCTTGTGAAATCGATTACCATCAGCGATTTTTCCGGCCCGATACGACTTAGGGACCTTCAAGAAAAGAGCGTACTCCTTTTTAAAAGGCCGGCAACGCATCTGCAATTCCCTCCCTGGTGTTGCAGTTGTTCATGGGCGGCGGTAGTCACTTACCATCAGGTTAGCCGCATGCTCGTTTGCCCCCTCTCCTATAAAAAAAAGCTCAGTGATGATCCCCGTCAAGGTCGTTCAAAAACTGCAGTCACCCAAGAAAACGTTGATGCTGTGCGTAAGCTGATTGAGGAAGATCGACGTGTGACATAACGCGAAATTCAGGCAACTTTACACATTGGCATGAGTCAAATACAAATAATCTTGCATGAACAATTACGTGTAAAAAAGTTGTTTTCCCGATTGATACCGCATTCGCTCTGTGAAGAGCAAAAAGCGGCTCGCGTTACTTGGTGCGTCAGAACTCTCGAAAGATTCCACGCAGGATCCTCAAATGCTGTATACAACATCGTATCAGGTGACCAATACTGGATATAGGCGTACGAACCCGAAACAAAAAACCAGTCACGAGTTTGGGTGTTCGAAAATGTGTTAAAGCCAACAAAAATTGCTCGTACACGGAATGTTGCAAAAAAAAAAATGGTGGCCACGTTTGTCTCCATAACCGGCCATGTTACGACTATTCCTCTTGAATAAAGAACGGATAATGGTTATGGTATGCTCGCATTTGTTTGCCACAGGTCGTTTCTAAACTCCGTAAAGAGAACTGCAACCGCCGCATCATCCTCCATCACGACAATGCGAGTTCTCATACCGCACACAGAACAAAAGAGATTTTAGAGCAAGAAAACATAAAATTATTAGACCATCCGCCATACAGCCCCGACTAAGCCCTAATGATTTCTATACTTTCCTTAAAATAAAGAATAAATTGCGTGGACAGAGATTTTCATCACCTGAAGAAATATGGATGTGGACGCCAACAAAACGGCCATTTTGGAGACCCCAACTTCCGAATGGAATGGTTGCTTCAATGATTGGTTCCATCGTATGAAAAAATGTGTCAAATTTCGCGGAGAATACTTCGAAAAGCAATAAATACATTTTTAAGTAGTAATGTTGTGTCAATTCCTTGATTCCCGAAATTTTCAGCTCGTAATTCGCTCGAAAACCAAAAACTATGCTTAACTTGGAAATCTGGATTGGTAGATTTAGTTGGATTCAACTAAATCAGTTTCTTGATCGTATTTTCGTTTATATCAATAGAAGTTTTTGTACGTGGTAGAGCCATGCTGCAGCTATATTTTGGATATAGTTGTAGCACGAATGGGTCGGCTCAACCGGGGAAGGACCACGCTTTCACAGAATACCAGCGTCAAATAGCAGCTTAACGCTGCTGTGTTACGTATGGTGAGTGTAGAGAACCGGAGACCCTATTTACTGGAAAAGAGGCATTCCATCTTAGTCCTCACGGGTGACAACGCATCTGTATTTTGATTCGCAAACGAGGGTAGATGTCTAGGGGTCACAGCAACCACTTACCATCAGGTGGACTGTGTGCTCGTTTGTCACCCTATCCATAAAAGAAATAAGGTGATATCAACACTCATCTGCGACGACGCTGGATAGTCATTATAATCATTTTGAGACAGCTGAGTATTACTATCACCCAAACCCAAAAAAGTAGAATGAAAGTAGTATGAAAAGCACTATAGATAAGTTCACCAGAGTTCATTAGAGAACCTTTTAATTTCCTTACACTCTCACGCAATAGCTTATAAATTTCTTTTTGGGAATCCCATAATCCTCTCGCTTACGAGGGAACCTCTTAGAAGGAAACCTCTTATGACACCCATGTATTTGGGCGAAATGAGTGATGGATTTTCTTACGTAGGCATCACAGGGCATGAATGTGAATTAGCAAATTTAAATTACTTGACACTAGCAAATATGTAGCAAAGAAAATAAACAAGAATCGAATTATTTGCAGAGTGCTAAAGTATCCGGCTGTCTCCCGGCAATGGGATATAGTTTCGCGGCGGGCACGACGGACGGGCCGGGCGCGTTCGACTTCACCCAGGGCACCACCACCTCAAACCCGCTCTGGAACGCAGTCAGGGATTTCATTGCTGAACCCTCCAAGGAGGATATCGAATGCCACGCGCCTAAACCCATACTCTTAGCGACGGGAAGGGTAAGTTATCTCAATTGATTATACTTTGAATAAAATTAATTTTCCAGTTTTTATATAATTTTTTTGAGAGTGATAAGGAGGGATCCGCCGCGCTTCTCCGTTGCATGTTAACCGACTTCACTTCGCATATTGTAGAAAAATATTATTCCTCAAATGTGCAGGTTTTCTCGTGGTTGTTTTCCTTCACTACCGAGCACGTGGTAAATGAGCATTTAAACGAATTACCCTTCCAGAAATAGTCAGTCAATCGGTCGAGCCGTTTAACAGATTTTCAGAAAATAGAACCCAAAAAAAAAATTAAATACATTTTCCAGCTTTCCGCTTAGGAATGGCCTGCGGGGCCAACCGTTTTTCATATTTATTTATCTGTATTGAGTTGTTATTAAGGTGTACCTGCTCATCTTCTGTTTCATTTCCTCTGTCGCCTCTTGCACATGGAATGATAAGGGGTAGTGAATTATCTTACGCCGCCATTACATGACAATCATTATCCTTTCTAAAACCATTAAAAAATAAAATGTTTGTTTGACAGGCGAAATTTCCATACGAGTGGCAACCGAAAGTGGTATCTTGTGCGGTGGCGCGAGTGGGCGGGCTACTGGTGGCTGCTGTTCCTGGCGAGTTCACCACCATGTCCGGCAGGAGACTGCGTAATGTGGTAGCACGCGCCGCAGCTGCTGCCTCTGCCACTGCCACTGCCAGCCGGGTTGTGCTGGCCGGACTCTCCAATATATATTCTGATTACATCGCAACACCCGAGGAATATCAGGTATAAATGTAAACCAGATTTGAGAAATTGTGAAATAAAAACCTTTCGTACTCCAAAATTCCGCACCCGTAATACTACATTGTTACAGACTCCCTGACATCATTGAAACTACTGTCGAAACGCTGTTCTTTCGCGGCTTGCAAGTACATAATATAATGAACAATTTGGACACATTGACCTCTTTGCGAAATCTAAACTTACGTTTAAAGATTACATCAAGAAAACTATTAAGAAATAGAGCAGTTGAAGTTAAAATCACATACAATCATATATTCTCTCGTCTATTTTTTCTATATGTATTTTTGAGGCTACTAATTTAAATATAAGTACTTAAGTTATTTTATTTAATATATATTGTAATTAATTATTTGTATTATGTTTATATATTTAAACATTTAATATGTATATATACATAAGTAAATATATATATATATATATATATATATATATATATATATATATATATATATATATATATATATATATATATAAAGATAATGTAATATATCATTCTTCCTGACTATCTCTCCTGATCTGTAAACTTATGACCACCTTCATTACATTGAATTGCTTATAATTTATCTATAAGATTGTTCTTCTTTCCTTTTCTTCTAACAACAATACACCTACCATCAAGCAATATAAGGGAAACCTGTTATTGGCCATACTTTTAGTTTGTTACATTAATGTTAATATTTTCTATATACGCTGTTAGTTTTCTAAATAAATAAATAAAAACGAAATGTCTATTCATGGTCTATATACACAGAACAAATATAATTATATCAAGGGAAAAAATAAACAAAAACCACGTTTTAAATAAAAGTGGTACAATTTAGAAATAAATAATCATGTTCTATTTTGTACTTTTATTTTTAGATATCTCCTTTTTCTCTTACGAAATTAATTAGAATTACTAATTACACTAGGTACCTCACGTATGTTTTAACGGCCTTTTTACAACCTTTGCTGATAATGTCAAATAATAACTTAACTATTATATTTTTCTGCCTGGGGAGTTCGTTGAGATAGTAACATTCTTCTTCCTTTTCTTGTAAATCATGGCTTCTCTAGATAGAATCCTGCCAGTGTCAAGTCAGCAGTAACCTTCTCACCTATTTCCAGTCTACCATAAATGACAGTTTCTGTACTGCTGTGTTCCTGTGTGAAGCATAGAGAAAAACGCGCCACCGGCGGGGTAGCCGTATCGTTTTTCTCCGATATATCTGTCTGCCATTTTGGAGCCCCCCCCCCCCCCCTCTAAAATGAGGGGGGGTGGAGAATCTGCGCACACTAACACAATCTTCTGTTGCTACAAAACACACACATATCTATTAAAACAATAAACTAACAATTTCGCACATACATAAAAATACATTATAACAGTATCGCTCGGTGACAGCCTTGCTACATATGCTGACAGCGATAACTCGGATACAGTCTCGGAGCAGTTGCTCTAGCGATTCGCATACTGTATGAGGGCGAGCGGGCTGTGTTGGTAAACAAATCCTAAACAACACGACCATTATTATTGTAATTTTTAAGTTTAAAAAGATGTTAAAATTAGTTGTACATGAAAGGTAAGGCCATCTTTTTGTAAATATAACGTGGCAGATCTCTTCTTGCAGCAAAAAAAAAACTAAACAATTCGGCATTTTCGTAGGAGCGGTGCGGCTAAAACTAGTTTTATTGTACGCTTAGACCGCGTTGACTTATACTTTGACAGAGCGGAACGCCTATGTATGGCTACTCCACTCCGATCCGCCAAATCCGTCTGAAGTGTATAAACAGCTGGTATGACAGGCTAAAATGTATTTAATCTTAGTCCTTAGAAGTAATGAGGTATTTGTTTGAAGTTCGCTACAGTTGTCCATAGACTAGATTTAAAAAAAAAACTAAGGTGTTGCATTCGTAACCATTTTAATCTATGATCTGACATCGATATGACCACTAATCAGCCCACTGCAGCGTATTTCTAACAACGACTAAAAATAAACTATGGTTTCCAACCCGCTCGCCAAGCGTGACAACTGTGGCAAATTTCCTTCCTATGAGGCAATATATGGGGAAGTCTATGTTCAGCAGTGGAGTTTTAATAGGCTGTAACAATAACGGTCTATCACTTTGCTTCCAGGCACAACGGTATGAAGCGGCATCAACAATATTCGGTCCTCACACTCTGGATATCTACCTCAA
Source organism: Parnassius glacialis (assembly GCA_033319125.1). NCBI lineage: Eukaryota > Metazoa > Arthropoda > Insecta > Lepidoptera > Papilionidae > Parnassius > Parnassius glacialis. Next base: position 48,220,843 of record JAVANC010000010.1, read on the forward strand.
CAAATACGCGGAGCTTACGGATGCCGTGATGAAAGTAAGTAGCCATGGCGCAGAAATAGCAATTGAGACTTTATTTTTGTATTTTATAGTAACATACCGCTACCCCATATCGTCCCGTGGGTGTCTTAAAGGGACAGAGAGAAACTGATACATGAGAGGGCCAGCAGCATCTTTGTAATAACAACTCAATATAATAAAAAAAACTGCGGTTGCCAACCCGTTTACTAAGCATGGCAATTATGGTGTATATCCTCTATAAATATATAAAGGCTGTAGAAATGCGGTCATTACGGAGTATGCTAGGGCTGAATCTGAATGACAGGGTGAGAAATAGTGTGATAAGAGAAAAGTGTGGTTTGCAAGATGACGTTGTGACTAGGATTAAAAAAGGAATGCTTCGGTGGTTTAGTCACGTAGAAAGAATGAACGAGGAAAGAGTGACAAAGCAAATTTATGTTTCAGAAGTGAACGGCAAAGTCGGGAAGGGACGCCCTAGACGAAGATTTATCGACCAAATCGGCGATACATTGAAAATGGGCCAGATTAGGAGTACCCTTAACCGACGAGCGTGTATGCGTAAATATATGGATGTAAAGGAGGCGAGAGAAGTGTGTCAGGATCGCGCCAAATGGAAGTCCGTAGTCTCTGCCTACCCCTCTGGGTGACAGGCGTGAGTGTTTGTATTGTATTGTATATCCTCTATATAGGACAATCTGCGGGCAGATCTATGTTCTGCAGCGAACTTTTATAGGCTGTAATGAATAGACAAATGGAATTGAGAATAGAGATATTCTTTAATCCACATAACGCACTTAACGGAAACCACAGAGTTTTTGTTATATGTTGTTGTAGCCGGTGGAAGGAAAAGGGGAGATCTCCCGCCGGGCAAGGTGTTCTGCCCGGGGAGCGGCCAACGCTCCGAGTGGTAGTTCGGAGCTATTCTATATATATTGCTTTAATTTCGGAACTTTGTTAGCGTGATTTAGACTGTGTTTCGCTTGTGGCGCGACGACAGCGCCGCCACATCACCCCCCTGCTCAGACCGCAGGTCGATAGTGCAGTCCGATTGCCGGTGCGTCCTTAATGCCGGTGGGGAATGCATGTTGTGTGCGTAAGGGCATGTGACGCCGGTGCGAACGTTATGCCGGTGGGTAATGCATGCTATACTACGCACTTCCAAGTGATGCCGGTGAGAACGATGAGCCGGAGCAAGTGCCAGGGAATTGCCTTGTAAGTCTGCGCTGAGTCAAGAAGAAGGCAAGTGATCTGCGAGAGTGCCGTGAAGCAGAGGCGAGCAGTAAGGCTCAGAGTCGTGCCGAACACTGTAGCGCAGAGAGTAGCTTGAAGGAACAGGAAGCATTATTATTCCAGTGCTGCGATGAACCTTTATAAAGCTAGATGGCTTTGCTGAATGTGAAGACTGCAGACAATATCTGCTCGGGAGCGAATGAATGGGGTACTTAATGGTGATGACGAAGGTTTGAAGTTGTAGTTTCCGAAGGTTATTGGTTGCGTGTTCGTATCACGTCGGGTGGTCACCACTGTGGCGGGTGGAAGGAAAAGGGGAGATCTCCCGCCGGGTAAGGTGTTCTGCCCGGGGAGCGGCCAACGCTCCGATTGGTAGTTCGGAGCTATTCTATATATATATATCGCTTTAATTTCTGAACTTTGTTAGCGTGATTTAGGATTCGATGTTTCGCTTGTGGCGCGACGACAGCGTCGCCACATTGTCTTCGATATACGATGTATTAAGTACATATAACTCAATGCATGTTATATTATATATGTTGTCCCAGAAGTCGACGCCAATCCAGAAGCGGGTAATAGATCAAGTCATAATAGATAACAGGAAAATATAAAAAAAATTGCTGTGTATTTTAAAAATTACAGGCGTTGATAAAAAAAATCCAGAAAATCTACACCGTGTGACGGTCTTTTAACTTCTTTTGCTACAAAATTGAACTTGATTGAGGATGTATATTTTCTCGATTTTTTTATAAATGCCTGTAGTTTTTAAAATATGTAGCATAACATTTTGTTTTATATATTTCTGTTAACTATTATGACTTGACCTATCACCCGATTCCAGTTTGACGTCGACTTCTGGGACAACCTATATATAATATCAGTGGACTTTTGATAGACTGTAATTTATTTCCTTCTTTTTCTTAAACAAAAACATTACCACCACACTAGGATTCCCTCCTGTGTCATGCTAACAGTTTACATGTAATATATGAATGAACGAAACGCAGGGTCAGCGTGTGGATCCGGGCGCGAGCCCGCCGGACTTGAGCGAGCAGCTGATCTCGCTGGTGCCGCCCGTGCTGTGGGACGCGGCGCCCTGGGGCAAAGAGTTCGGCGACTGCGTCAAGCAGCCGCAGAAGTACTACAGCTACGGCGACGTCGTCACTGCTTCCTTTGTGAGTGCTTCAGTGTGTTTGTACAGAATGATATACACAATGTCCGTATTGTACAGACCCAGCCAGTCATAAAAACATAGTTGTACAGATTGGAAAAGATATTTATTTATTTATTGAACCTAAAAAGAGAAAATAGAAAAAAAGAGAAAAGGAGAAATTATTGAAAGAGTGAATAGGGTTTTGTAAAGCCACGCGTCACCATTTTAGGCTACATCACCACACACCATCAGGTGGGATTGTAGTTAAGCGTTGGCTTAGTATAATATAAAAAAACACTATACATAAAACAAAAACTTATAAAACTATATTGACAAGACTGAATATACTATATTATTATTTTTAGCAACCGTGGTAGTTCACAGACCAGTATTACACCTGCTAAGCTCTCACCATTGAATAAATACCAAAACAGAATAAATAATAAAAGCATAAAAACAACAGTAGATTTTTTTTTCTTATATCATATTGTTACGAGCTTGGGGTTCGAGACAATTACAAACTGCCGATTGAATTACCGAAATTGACTATTTAATTACACAACATTAATTACAACTTAAAATCACACTAATAATAAAACACAGTTCGCCGATATTTCGCTTCGAAGTATTCTCTTGTATCGCCAATTCAATACTGCCCCGGTCGTGGTCTATACCGGCCTTATATAGGGCCTCAGATAGTTTCCAGAACCTTCTACTGTAGCGACATCTAGAATGTTCGAGTAAATATCGGTCCCGACATTTCTGGAAGGATCTCGACTCTCCTAGTTCTGCTACTCGACACTAGAGGGCGCTAGTGTAACTAGTGTTGCCATGTACAAGACATTAATAGTGGCGCGTAACATTGCCCCCTCCTAAGACATGCTCGTCCCGAGCATTATTGGCCCCATAATAACGCGCCAGTCGATCCACATGGACGATCTTAGGAGTACCTCTGGCACCTTTCTGTATCCGGTAGGTTACGTCATTGATCCTTGTCACAATCCGGTACGGTCCGTCCCATTTAGCTTGAAGCTTAGGAGATTTCCCTTTGCTGCGAGCTGGATTGTGTAACCACACTAGTGAACCTTCGTCAAACCCTTTGTTGTTCGTTTTGCGGTCATACCGTGTTTTCATCTTCTCAGACGTTTGCTGGCCCGACTGTCTGACGTGCTCATAAATGTCATTCATTTTGTTCCGCAAGTGATTTGCATAATCGGTTACACTGCGTGGGGCATCAGGTGGTGTTCCGGTGATCAGGTCTGCAGGCAGCCGTAATTCTCTCCCAAAGTTTGCGAAAGCTGGCGTCACTGATGTACTTTCGTGAACAGCGCTTCGATATGACAAAAAAACGGTTGTATGTGCCTGTCCCAGTCTCGTTGCTGTTTTTCCACAACTTTTGCCAGGTACCTTTCCAGTGTCTGATTAAATCGTTCTACGATTCCATCAGATTGTGGGTGGTAAGAAGTTGTTCGTGTTTTATGAGTACCCATAACTCTGCAAGTTTCCTGGAATATTTGAGACTCAAAATTCCTTCCTTGATCGCTGTGAATCTCTAAGGGTACTCCAAAACGACAGAAGACTTCATGAACTAGTTTATCTGCAACTGTTGAAACTTCTTGATTTGGAATGGCGAAGACTTCTGGCCACTTAGTGAAGTAATCCATCACAACCATGAAATACTTGATACCACTTTCAGTTTCCGGAAACGGCCCCGCAACGTCAATGGCTATCCTCTCCCATGGTGCACCAACATTGTACAATTTCAATGCGCCCCTACTACGAATTTGAGGTCCCTTTACAGCCTCACAACTTGTACATTTGCGGCGCCAGTCCTCGACATCGTCACGGCAGTGGACCCGGTAAAACCGTTCTCGGATCTTCAGTAGAGTTCGTTTAACTCCCAGGTGGCCTCCTGAACAACCACTATGATACAGCTGTAGAACATCCGGTACTTTAGCCTTAGGGACAACCATTTGCAAATGACATCTGTCTCCCCGACCATTTTCCCATTTACGGCACAGCACTCCATCCTGAATCAGCAAGCTGTCCCATTGGGCCCAATAGCTTTTCGTGGTCGAACTCATCGCTGAGACGTCGCTCCACTTGGGCTTAGGAGCACTGGCCTTCATCCATTCCAGAATCGGCTTAATGTCCGAATCTTCCTGCTGTGCGTGTTGTAGGCTGTCCTTCCACTCATTGCTGAGCTGGTCTGTCCTGAGTATCCTCACAGATACCACTTCCTTACCCACTTGCCTAGTACAACGCTTGAAATCTTCAGGACAAAGTCTTCTTGACAATACATCTGCGTTGCCATGAGATTTCCCGCTGCGCTGGGTGGTGCTGCTAGCCGCACTACCCTCTCGAAATCGATCACCTTCCCTTTCTACAGTTCGCTTAGGGCAGCTGGATCGAAGATGGCCCCTTTCCCCACAGCCGTAGCACCTAGGGCTGTAGCTATTATTGCGGTACTGAACTGTAGCTGCTGCAACCTCCCTGACGCGGTGGGAACGATGATCCTGCCGCATGGCTTCCACCTCCAGTGAATGGGTCAAGGCGTCCTTAAGCATCTCGTGGTGCCCGAGCCTCACAGCAGCTCTGACTTCAAGGTCGCGGATGCCGTCGATGAATGTCTGCACCAGGTTCCCTACAATGAGCGCAGGTACAGACTGGTATGCTTTTCGAACCAGCTTCTCTACCTCAAGGGCCCATTGCTGCAGGTTTTCGTTACTGCGTTGCACGCGATCTTTGAGCTGCGCACGAAAGACGTGTTCCAGGTGAGCATTGCCGTATCTCGCCTCCAATGCCTCAAGGAGCTGCTCGTAAGTCACTTCCTTACCGAGAGCTTCCAGAACAGTTAAGGCCTGGTCGCGCAGGCCTAGGGTGAGAGCAGTCATGGCCTGACTTTTATTCCAGCCGTTCGCCTTCATGACAGCCTCGAATTGGATTTTGTAGGCCGACCAGGAAGAAGTCCCGTCGAACGGCGGCACTTTGAATCCACGTAGCGAAGGTGTTGTAGCTACCACGGGAGCTGTAACTCCATCTCCAAGTTTGAGGTCATCCAGCGTTTTCTTCACGTCAGCCATCACGTTGTCAACCCGATTGTACACTTGGTCGATTCGGGTTTCAGCTTCCGACAGGCGGTTGTCATATTGAGCAACCTTATCCTTCACCTCCCTTATCTCTCTCCCGAAGGTAGCGTGAAGGTCCTTCATGAGAAGTATCTGTTCTTCTTTATTGCGTTTGAGCTGCTCTTCCAACCGACGGCCCTGTTCCTCCTGTCGGCGGGCCTGTTCCTCCTGTTGGCGGGCCTGTTCCTCTTGTCCGCGCTGCTGCTGTTCTTCCAACCGACGGGCCTGTTCCTCCTGTCCGTGCAGCAGCTGCTCTTCCAACCGACGAGCCTGTTCCTCCTGTCGGCGGGCCTGTTCCTCCTGTCGTCGAGCCTGATCCTGCAGCATTATTATCAGAGCACCTAAGTCAGGTGCTGTAGATGCAGGAGCTGATGACGGACCGGCCTCCTTGGTCAGCAGCTAGCCCTCCGATGTTTGCGGCGTTGTATTACCAAATCGTCTCTGGTCCGTCCCCAGCTGGCGTTGACTTCGGGTACGGATATCTTCCATGTCGCCCTTTGGTAAAATCGGCATGATTTGATCCCACTTCTGACACCAATTGTTACGAGCTTGGGGTTCGAGACAATTACAAACTGCCGATTGAATTACCAAAATTGACTATTTAATTACACAACACTAATTACAACTTAAAATCACACTAATAATAAAACACAGTTCGCCGATATTTCGCTTCGAAGTATTCTCTTGTATCGCCAATTCAATACTGCCCCGGTCGTGGTCTATACCGGCCTTATATAGGGCCTCAGATAGTTTCCAGAACCTTCTACTGTAGCGACATCTAGAATGTTCGAGTACATATCGGTCCCGACATTTCTGGAAGGATCTCGACTCTCCTAGTTCTGCTACTCGACACTAGAGGGCGCTAGTGTAACTAGTGTTGCCATGTACAAGACATTAATAGTGGCGCGTAACAATATATTATATACGTTTGTATATAATTTTTTATTATAATTTTTATTATATATTATTATATTATACATTTTGTATATTATATAAATTTTTGTTTTATGTAAAATGTTCTTGGGTTCAATAAATAAATAGAACTAAAAGATAAATGCATTTTCGAAGTGAAATTTTTTGTAGACGCGTTCTTTTTGATTTGAATTGTCACGTTCGGGTCGGTGATACTGAATCAGGTGGAGTATGTGCTCGTTTGTCACTCATTTGCTATAAAAAAATGTTTTCCTTCCAAATTGCACTACTATTAGTCATTAAAATTATAACGAAATTTTAGAAAAACTATATACGAGGGCGACACTGAAAGTTTTTAGGAATGGCCACTAAAAAATAAGTTCAAATTTTGAAAATGGAACTCTTTGCCAATATTATTGTGTATGTATTTTATTAATTTGTCATTTGTTTACGATTTGGCGGCAAATAAAAGAAGTCCCATCTCGTGCCTCTGTTTACAACTGGTTTAATGAGTTTAAACGTGGTCGCACTAATCTCACTGATGATCTGCGAAGGGATAGCCTTCTACGGCGACGACTGAAGATAACATCAGTGTTGTGCGGCGTATGATAGAGACTAACAAAAGAGTGACTTATCAGCAGATTCGGACAAGTTTAGGCATCTGTATAAGTCAAGTGCACAAAATCCTCCATAAACATTTAGCAGTCAGAAAGTTTTGTGCCCGGTGGATACCTCATAATTTGACAGAGGCCCAAAAACTCCGTCGTGTTGATTGGTGTCGTGAAATAGTTCAAAGATTTAACGGAGGTGACTCAAATGCTGTGTTCGATATACTTACGGGTGACGAAAGCTGTAATTATTGTTATGATCCTGAAACTAAGAGACAATCTGCTGTTTGGGTGTTTACTTCTGAGGAGTCGCCAACTAAAGTGAAAAGAGGTCGATGCGTCGGAAAAAAGATGGTGGCCTCATTCTTCGGAAGGACAGGTCATTACGCAACAATTGTTTTAGAGGGATCGAAAAACAGTTACTGCAGAGTGGTATACTAATAATTGTTCGCCACTTGTCTTGGAAAAAGTCCGGGAGAAACGACCTCGCAGGAGGATCCTCCTAAACCATGACAACGCCTCGTTGCACACCGGCAAGCAAACAGTCGACTACTTGGCGACGTCGGACGTGGAATTACTGGGTCACCCGCCCTATAGCCCCGACCTAATATTAAAAGCATTTCAAAAAATCAAATTAACAGCTAAACAATTGACAAATAATTTTGGCAAAGGTTTTAAAGAAAATGTTGAAAAAATACTAACTGTTATAAAAACTTTTAGATCAAGCAACGTACCTGTTTTCTCAAAATAGTTCAGTGCGGTTTAAAGCAGCAGATAGCAAGAGCATAGATAAAATAATTCAGAAATTGAACATAAACAAAGCTCCCGGACCGGACCAGATTCGCTGTGTTGACTGACATAAAATCCTTATGTGAAAAAATCACAACAGCAATTGCAAAGCTTATTAATACCAGTGTTCATTCTGGTATTAAAAGTAGGAATAGTGAGACCTTTCTACAAAAAGGGGTCGCACTGTGATTATGACAATTATAGGCCAATTACAATACTTCCTGTGATAGATAAAATAGTTGAAAAATACATATGTAATCAGATACAAAAATATTATATATCGAATGAAATCTTGTCCAGCACTCAATTTGGTTTTCAAAAAAATAAATCAACTACATCTTTACTACGAGTATCAATATTTACCAATGAAATTAACAATTATTTAGACAGCAAGCAACACGTAATTCTTTTATTTATTGACTTCAGTAAGGCTTTCGATACACTTAAACACGATTTATTAATAAAAAAAACTAGATAATACGGCCGTTCGTGGGCCTCTTCTTAGGTGGTGTGAAGATTACCTCAAAGGTAGAAACTACCGGGTGAGAATTGAAAACGAATACAGTGATGACATACCTGTCACTACAGGAACAGCCCAGGGATCGGTCCTTGGCCCTTTACACTATCTTTGTAAAGGCTTTTGCCTTTGTAAATGACATGGTGAACATGATTAAACATAGTTCAGTGTATCAATATGCTGACGATACTTGCCTAGTAATAAAGACATTACAAGAGCACAAAAAATGTTACAACTCGATTTTACTAACCTATGTATGTGGTCACATGATGCGGGACTTGTATTAAATACAATGAAAACTAAAATTATACATGTACGCTCAACCCACTCTAGTAAAAACGAAAGACCAATAAAAATACTCGCACACAACCATGACTGCCTTCATAGATCGACGAAAATTAAATATTAACTGTCATTGTACTCCTCTAGAACAAGTTAACAATTATAAATACCTAGGCCTGATTGTGGACGAAAGATTCCATTGGAGTAAACATGTTGAGTATGTATGTAACAAGCTACGGGCTATGCTAGCAGAGTTTGCAATACTAAAATATAAAATTCAATTTCCCATCCTTATGAATCTATATAACGCTCTTGCTGAGTCTATTATTTCATATGGCATTACGAGCTATGGAAATACATTTAAAACTTACCTAAATAAAATACATAACCTACAAATGAGAATATTAAAAATAAATATACCTAAGAAAGTAAAAATAAAATTATACAGTGAAAACAATATTCAAGGAATATTTAAATATTGTAAAGTCTTATCTATACATACGAAGTTTCAGATGCTAATACTAATAGAACAATTTCACAATCAAAAAGTGCAAGTTAAAACTAACCATAAAATTATTACAAGAAAAATTAACAAAATAAACTCGTAACATCCAAAATACATAACTACTATGGAAAACGTACAAATAGATATTTAATTCCTACTTTAATGAACCAAATCCCCCCTGCAATACTCTCAGATTTCAATGAGGATAACTACAAAAACAAATTCAAAAAGTATTTCTATGAACAGCTACAATGGGAGTAGATTACATAAATGAAATATTATACATATAATTTACATATTACATATACCATATAATAGGCACATAAGTAAATATGCACAGGTGTATATGCACACATCTTTCTTATATATTTAAATAATAAACATGTTTATATTTTGGTGAGTGAATTGTATATCTATGTAAATGCTAAAATATGAATAAATAAACAATGAAAAAATTTAAATAATAATAATTAAAAAAAAATCATATCAACTTACACTTTTTGCAGCAATCTGTATACAGCTTCTGCTAAATAATCCGAGCGCTCTCTAAGAACGATTTAATTGTCTCGCTCGCTCACACTCGTGGGCTCATCGAAACCGGTTCTCAGGTAATACGGCCCGGTCAGCGCTGTGATTTGCAATTAACGTTGGGTCGTAATTCATGAGTTAAAACATGTATACGATTAAACATGTACCTATTTAATATTATAGTCAATGTTTGTAAGCAGCCATAGATAAGATGATTGTATTATTTATTACGTTGTATTATATGTGAGACTGTAACTTGCGGACAAACCTCACGGTTGTTGCAAGTTAAATAGATGTAACTAAAAAAAAACTTCGCACCTTGCGACTTTTATTTATTTCCGAAAATAAAAGAAAAACGTGGAGGAAAACGTTTTATGGACGCCGAGAAAGCAGTGGCTGTGTTTCAAAATGCCGTCGAAGTGACCTCTGAGGACAAGAGGGCAAAAAGCTTTTCTCAGTAGTTCCATTAGAGCGATGTATTGATGTAAATGGACACTATTTTGAAAAGATATAATAAAACTTGATAGTTTGTTCAGTTTTCGATTTTCTAAGAACTTTCAGTATTCCCCTCGTATCACGTATGAAACTATGACCTATTGTGAAGAGGGAATAAACTGATTTTTCTATTGATTGATTTGTTGATTGTTTGACATATCTGAGTTGGGCAGGTGTCGGGGCACCCGCGCAACAGCGCGCGCGCGGGGCGCTGGCTGGCGGCCGTGGAGCGCCTGGCCTCCGCGCCCGACGACGCCTGGACCGTCGTCGCCACCGACGCCGATTGGGAGACCAAGTAATCAACTCACCACTCTCTAAACACTTCCACCAACTTCAACTAGGATTTCCTCCTGTATCGTGCAGGCAGTTTACACACATAAATTTCGCAACGACAAACATACAAACCTGGAACATTTTTTTAAAATCCACACAAATACTTGTACCGCCTGGTATTCGAACTCGCGTCTCTCGACGCCGTAACTCATCGCTAAACGACTAGGCCACGGAACCGGCAACGCACTATTAATACATTGTGTAATAAATTAAGGTCAATCTCCGTAACTCCTTTAACCCGCTGCAAGCATCCGAAGTAGTATATTACGCCACTAGGGAGGAAAGTATGACATTGCAACCCTCGTGGTATTTCTTTTTACTTAAAAACAGCAACTGTTAGAAATGAAAAACAAGTGACAATGACTTACGGACTGCACTATACCGACTGAAATATATACGATTATACCATTACGGAAAATATTATATATATATTGTTTAGGCCAAATCTTAATATTTAAAAGTTGCATTCAAAACGCTCGTTTCGGTCGCCTGACGTGTGCCGCGCCCTCACGAATAGTCTGGAACAATCAATTGTCCGCGACGGCCGGTCGGCTAGACGTCTGGAAGTCACTATTTATTTATTTATTTAACACCAACAAGACATACACTAGCAAAAGCATAATATTAATATTATATTATATTACATTATATATATATATATATATATATATATATATATATAATGTAATATTTTATGTATATATATATACATAAAATATTATATTAGACGTACTGTCTACTTTAATATTTTTAGACTGTCGTACCCGTATACCTGGTGTCGTAAAAAGCGACAGAAGAAAACTTAAGCAGGAGTTAGGCAGCAGCATTTTTGTAATAACTGCTCAAAATAATTAAAACTGCGGCAACCAAACCGCCTGCCTACGGCAATTACGGCAAATGAGAGAATCTGTGTAAGAGGCATATGTAAATATGTAAGAGAAGGACTTTTATAGGCTGTAATGAATGGAAGGAGACAAGGTTAACCTAAATATCATTTAGCTAATATTACAGTGACTTTAAAATATAATGCTGTTTAAATAGTTCCGGCTGGTGTTTTGTTGGGGTGCTACCCAACAAGACCGGGGTTTGAGCTAAGGTATACTTTATTTTTTTATAGAATATGGTGACAAACGAGCACACAGTCCACCTGATGGTAAGTGGTTGCTGTGACCCATAGACATTTACATTTATCCTCAATGAAGTATCAAAATGCAGATGCGTCGTCACCAGTAAGGACTAAGATGGAATGCCTCTCTTCCAGTAAAAAGGGTCTCCGGTTCTCTACACTCACCATAAGAAACACAGCAGTGTTAACCCTTTCGCTGTCCCGTGCTCTACATATAGGTCATTGCTATTGTCTTACTATTGTGTTTGGAAACCAGACAGTGAACGTGTTAAGTTGCTATTTTACACTGGTATTCTGTGAGAGCGTGGTCCTTTCCAGGTCGAGCCGACTCATTCGTGCTACAACTATACTACTAATATAACTACAACATGGCTCTACCACGTGCAGATACTGGTTTCTTTAGACTTTAAAAAATGTACCTGCGGTTTTATAGCAGACGGTAGACGGTTGCGGAATTAAGACATACAATTCGCGTTGTTACCCCTGAGGACTAAAATGGAATGCCACGTTACCAGCAAAAAAAGTTCATTATTCACGACATGAAATACAGCATTATTATGCTGACTATTATGCTGGGTGTGCGTAATCCTGCCTCTGCTTGGGAGGCTATTTGTTCCAATACTTTGAGTTTTTTTCTGTCGCCACTTACGGCACCCACGGAACGATATGGGGCAGTTGATATTCTTACACCGTAAAGGAATGATCATGCTGAAATTATTACTTAACAGGTACATCTGGCAACGGAACTCCAAAATCCTTGGCACGAGCTACGCTGTCATCGAATGGGAGATTCCCGTGGGAACCCCTCCGGGGACTTATAGGATACACCATTACGGGAACTATAAGTACATCTTGGGCGGTATTTATCCTTACCATGGATTTAGTGACAGTTTTGAAGTCACCTAAGGTTTTCTGTCTTTATGTGTTTAAGTTTAAAAATATAGGTAACGTGAAGAGGATATATTATATGTGTTTACAAAATATTAATACAAACGATATTTCCAAAATTGAACAAAAACCAGAAAATATAAAAATATATTTTTGTTAAATACGGGATATATTTATTATTAGGCTTGTCTCCAGACGCTATGCTAATGAACTAGAAACAAACATTTGTTATTTAATGGCAACAAGTTGCAACAATGTTGCCAGTCTACTCGTACTAAATTATTTTACTACGGAGAGACTGGCAACATTGTAAAAGAGCACGGCCTGCTAATCTGTTCCATAGTTTGTATAATATATTTCTTTCAATATAGGCTGGTACATGTATTAATATATAAAGGATACAATTTATAATAAATTGTCTTAACTATTATTAAAGAAAATTTTGCAGCCATCGTTTGTATCATACTTTTGTATAAAATGTTTTTTAGAATTTTTGTAAGGATCAGAACTATTTCTTTGTGTAACAATACTGTACCATACAGTAAAAAAACATATATGTAGATATTTATAGATTTTCATAGTTTCCTATTTTATTAAAACAAATACCTAAGATATGACAAAAATACGCTAGTCGATTGCTTGCTTTTAGATTTTATAATCCATAAAAAGTTTTTATATTTATTGTTAAGTTTATTTTATAGTTTTTTAACCTTGATTTCCAATAACTCGGGGTTCATGTTAGTTGGGGGCGTACAAAAATCCATAACGCCATTTCATCCCGTTGGTGTCATGGCGACTGAAAATGCTAGAAAAATATCATGGCTTCCGATGGATGGTGGTATAACCATTTTGTTTATGTCAAACGTATAACTTAAATTAAAAATTAAAAAACCCCGAAACAAAAAGAGCTGCTGACCTTAAAATGGCTGAACAGATTTTCTTGAAACATAGTAACAAAAACAAACTTAATCAAAATCGGTTCATCCGTTCAGGAGCTGTGATGCCACAGGCAGACACACAAATACACATACATAGATACATAAGATACACAGATACACAGACACACAAATACACAGATACACAGTCACACAGACACTCAGACACACATAATTATAATAGTATAAGCATATATTTTATGTCAGTAGTTATATTTATCACATTATTTGGTTTTTGTACAGCATCGTCTTGGTTTTGTACTGTTATGGTGCTGTTACTGTTTTTATAATAAATAAATAAATAAAACATACATACATACACAAATATGCAGACACACAGTGTCACAGATACGCAGATACACATATACACAGATAAGCTGACACACATATACACTGATACGCAGAAACACAGATACACAGATACGCAGACACACAGTAACACATATACGCAGACAAACAGATACATATACACACAGATACACAGACACACAGACACTCAGACACACAGACACTCAGACACACAGACACTCAGACACACAGACACTCAGACACACAGACACTCAGACACACATACGTAGATAAACAGAAATGCAGACACACAGATACACAGATACGCAGTCATACAGATATGCAGACACACAGATACACAGATACGCAGACACACAGATACACAAACAAACAGATACACAGACACTCAGACACACAGATACACATATACGCAGACAAACAGATACACATACACACAGACATACAAATACACAACAGACCCACAGATACACAGACACTCAGACACACAGTAACTCAGACACACATACATAGATACACAGATATGCAGACACACAGATACGCAGACACACAGATACACAGACACACAGATACACAACAGACCTACAGATACACAGACACACAGATACGCAGACACACAGATACACAGACACACAGATACACAGACACACAGATACACAGACACACAGATACACAGACACACAGATACGCAGACACACAGATACACAAACAAACAGATAAACAGACACTCAGACACACACATATGTAAATACACAGAAATGCAGACACACTGACACACAGATACGCAGACACAAAGATACACAGATACGCAGACACACAGATACACAAACAAACAGATACACAGACACAGACACTCAGACACACATACGTAGATACACAGAAATGCAGACACCCAGACACACAGATATGCAGACACACAGATACGCAGACACACAGATACACAGATAAGCTGACAAACAGACACACAGATACGCAGACAAACAGATACACACACACAGATACATACTAAAAACATATAACACCCCTCTGTTTTCATCGGGGGTCAAAAATACGAGCCAGCGACGAGGTGCAGTGTCAAAGGTGCGAGACGTCTGGTACTTGTGATTCAATCCTCCTTACAACTGGAGAGGTCTATCTCAAGTAGTGGACTTTACGGGTTGATGAAAAAGAAGAGAAAATAGAAGAAGAAATTAAGTAGTAAATGACTGTTAGACTCATTTGTGCCAAAGTCCGTTTCTAACATCACACTAAAGATTCAAATAACTTACTACATCTGTATATAGGGTTGCCATACTCTTGTAAAAAACAAAACATGGGTTGCTGGGGTTCTCGGTTCTAAACATAAACATACATACACAAACACTCACGCCTGTCACCCAGAGGGGTAGGCAGAGACTATGGACTTCCATTTGGCACGATCCTGACAGACCTCTCTCGCTACCTCCACATCCATATACCTACGCATACACGCTCGTCGGTTAACGGTACTCTTGATTTGGCCCATTTTCAATATATCGCCAATTTGGTCGATAAACTTTCGCCTAGGGCGACCCTTCCCGACTCTGCCGTTCACATCTGCAACATAAATTTTCTTTGTCACTCTTTCCTCATTCATTCTTTCTCCATGACCAAACCACCGAAGCATTCCTTTCTTAATCCTGGTCACAACATCATCTTGCAAACCACACTCTTCTCTTATTAAACAATTTCTCACTCTGTCATTCAGATTCATCCCTAACATACTCCTTAATGACCGCATTTCTACAGCATTTATTCTACTCTCGTGCTTCTTCTGCCACACCCAACTTTCACTACCATACATTAAATTAGGCACTAACACAGCATTGTGAATTGCCATACGTGCCTTTTTGGACACATTCTGACTTTTCACAATAGAGTTTAGAGCCCCATTCACTCTATTTCCTGCATTCACTCGTCGTTCTATATCCTTATCATACCTACCATCCCTGCTAAACACACATCCCAAATACACAAACTCATCTACTTGCTCTACCAACTCCCCTTCTATTCTTATTTCACATATCGTTTTACTTTCTTCTCTTTCAAAAACCATAATTTTCGTCTTACTTGCGTTCACTTTCATTCCCTTTTCTTTTAATGTCCTGTTCATTAATGTAACCATCATTTGCAACTCGGCTGCCGACGACGCAAGTATGACTTGATCATCGGCGTACAAAAGGCATTTGACGGTTAACTCACCTATTCTTAACCCGCATTCTTCTACTTTCAAATTTTCCAAACAACTGTCCATAAATAGGTTGAACAGCCACGGGGAAGCCACACAGCCCTGTCTGACACCTTTATGGATGCCAAACCAGTCCGAGTAGGCCCCGTTGATCCTGACACAGACACTAGAGTCCCTATATAGAGACTTCAATGCCTGTATCAAGCCAGCGCTCGGTTCTAATTCTAGTTAAAGCCAACATTTGCGGAACAAACATAAAATGTTTTATTTCGGATCGCAACCAGTTTTATGATCGTCCCTGTGTCAACTAATACAATACAATACAAAACTATTTATTATACTGACCTGCCTCGCTGGTCTAGTAGTCGTAAGAGCGACTACTGCTTATGTGGTCCCTGGTTCGAACTCCGGGTTGGCCTAAAAATCAGGAAACCGATGTCAGGAAGTTGGTGGAGCTTCAAACAAATACCTCGAAAAGCACGTAAGACCGTCGGTCGGGCCTGCGCCTAATCTCTCTCCGGTCGTGTCGGATTGCTGTCCCATCAGACTAGAGAGTGAGGCAATAGAGATTGCACCTGTGCTTGTATACACACTCGAGCACTCTAATGCTGTCCTGCGCAGATGGTTAGTCTACGTTGTGAGTGGCGACCGTGATCGAAATTCAGTTTGGGGGACATTATTAAATAATTATTAAACTAATTTTAAATATTATTCGTTTTTAAAACATGGCTTTGTGATGTTAAGTAACGTTTTATATGGTCCAAATGATTATGTATAAATTGAAGATTGGATATAATATGCGATTGGAAGATGGATCTTATTCTATAGGTACATTAATATAGATTATATTTTTATTAAAGCAATACTCACAGAGAAATAAATTTATTCCTTTTTATTTAATCGGGTTAATTTTATAGTTTTATTTTTATTACTACCATATTTTCGTTTTCAAAATTAAAAAAATAACTAAACACGCTTTATAAACTAATTCTAAATCATAGTTTAAAGTATCATAAATTATAATTTCGTTTCTTTTCTTATACTGTAACTTTTTGTTAAAAATAATGTGTATTTTGTAATAAACATTAATCAGTAATTAATAATACATAATTATATTTGTGATTAAAATTGTATAATGGATTAAAGTTATACCTACGTAAATACTTTTGTTTTTATTTTCTTTTTAAATTATACATTTATAAGTCGGTGATATTTGCAAAATATACCATGACTGTGTAGTGACGGTGTAAGAATATCCACTAACTCACAGCGTCCCGTGGCTGTCGTACGAGCCAACAGAGAGAAACAAACCAGAAGATGAGTAGCAAAGTCTTTCTAACAACAACAAAAATAAATAAAAAACTACGGTGCCTATCCGCCAGCCAAGCGTGGTAACTATGGCAAATACGGGACAATCTATGGGGGAGGCCTATGTTTACCCAGTGGTAAGGAAATGTAATAAAGAAAAACGTGGTAATTAAAACAAATAATTTTCAAGTTAAATTCAAAGATGTGTGCATCACGTCTTCATCTTATATTTTTTTACTGTATTTTTATTCATGTAAATCAAAAAAGATCGTCATGTGATACTGGTGTGAATAGACGATCTAAGTCTAAGGTATCTATAAGAATAAAACCATCAAAACCATTGATGTAAAGAAGACCGCAGATTTGTGGGGGATTTCCGTTACAGTTATTGCGTCCATAATAGATTTAATTGCACCTCATCTTGCTATTATTTTTAATACTTGTATCGATTCTGGTGTGTTTCCTGATTTAATGAAGTATAGTAAAGTAATACCTTTATTTAAGTCTGGTAGTACATTGGACCCCGCTAATTTTAGACCTATTTCTGTACTACCAACTCTCAGTAAAAGTTTTGAAAAAATAATTATGGATCAATTGTTAACTTTTTTTAATACAAATAAATTACTTCATAAAAACCAATTTGGTTATACAAGGGGTCGCTCGACGTCTGACGCCGGTGTTGGAGCTTATGAAATATATTTTTAATGCCTGGGAGAATTCACAGGATGCCTTAGGTATTTTTTGTGATCTTTCCAAGGCTTTCGATTGTGTTCATCATGAGACATTAATCAGGAAACTACAACATTACGGTGTAAAAAATTTAGCGCTTAGACTTATTACTTCATATTTAAGTAAGTAACAGAATTCAAAAAGTAGTGATTAATGGTAAAGGTTCCTCCGGATCGGTAGTATCAATGGGCGTTCCTCAGGGCTCGATTCTTGGCCCATTCCTGTTTTTAATTTATATTAATGACTTACCTTATCTTGTAGGGGACAATCACGATATAGTATTATTTGCTGACGATACCTCTTTAATTTTCAAACTCAAACGACAGTTAATTAATTATGACGATGTAAATAATGCTCTATCAAAATTGGTACATTGGTTTAACGCCAACAATATGCTCTTAAACGGCAATAAGACAAAGTGTATTAAATTTACAATACCTATGGTAAAACATTCGAATATCAATGTGCTGTTAAATGGGGAGGAGTTGAGTCTTGTGGATACCACTGTTTTTCTTGGTATTACTATTGACGCGAAACTTCAATGGGGCCCCCATATATCTAAATTAGCAAGCAGACTTAGTTCTGCAGCATATGCTGTAAGAAAAATTAGAAGTCTCACATATGTTGAGACAGCTAGATTAGTGTATTTTAGTTACTTTCATAGCGTAATGTCTTATGGAATTTTGCTATGGGGTAATGCGGCTGATATTGAAGCTATATTTGTTTTGCAAAAGAGAGCCGTACGGGAGATTTATAACCTAATTTGTAAAGAGTCCCTCAGAGAAAAATTTAAAGAAATAAACATATTAACTTTGGCATCGCAATATATTTATGAGAATGTAATGTATGTGCATAAAAACATAAATAGCTTTAATAAGAATAAGGATGTGCATACTTTAAATACTAGGAACAAACATAAGCTTGTAATGCCAGTTACTAGACTCCAGAGAATCAGTAATTCATTTATTGGGCAATGTATACGCTTTTACAACAAAATTCCAGAACATATTCAAAGTTTGTCAATAAACAAGTTTAAAAGTTTTATTAAAGAAAAACTGTACAAAAAGGGTTATTATAATATCAAGTAATACATGAATGAAAATAACCCCTGGGAATAGGGTGATCGCCACCATGCTGGTTCTATGAAAAATCATTTAAAAATTGTATAAACTAAATTATTGTTAAGTGAAATTATGTATAAAAAAAGTCCCGCTGGGTTTCTTGCTGGTTCTTCCCAGGACTAAGGTATTTTCCGAAACAGTGGTAAATAAAAAATGACTTTCAATAAGTATTATGTAATAATCAATATTGAATAAAAAAATATTCTATTCTATTCTAATGGGTTTCAGCATTCCTTTCGCAAATAACCATAATGCATTGCGCCTGCCTACTTCCCGAGAGACTTCCTACGGTCTTCTAGTAAATTGGACCGTTATTGGAAAACGAAAGTTATTCCGCCAAGACAGATTAAGCCTGCCGAGCGGTCAACCTTCCGTCGTTGGTACGGAGCTTGTATATATTTAGAAACACAGTTATTTGGAAACGAAACATAGTTATATCGAGTGTTTGTGAAACGCTCCCGAAAACAGACAAGACAGAACAACCAAAAAAGACAGACGATAGTACTATTACTAACTAAACCTTTGATCATGGGTGAGAAATTAAATCGATACTGTGAAAAAAAATCATCTTTTCGCAACGTTTTATTAGCTTTAATCACGCCACATCTAAATAAATACAGCTAAATAAAACGATAATTTCATTAAAAAACCATGAAAATACTTAAACATTAAACCAGCAGTGAAATTTAAAATAAATAAGTCATAAAATCAGCTGATAATATGGTCAATATTCTCGGGGACGCCGAACTCATTATGTATCTAGCTCGGTGCGAAACAATGCCTACTCTCTCTACCCTTCCCTCTCACACACGCCCTACTGCCGGCCGCCCAGCCGGCTCGTATCGCCTCGCGCTGTGGAATTTACACATGTCAGCTTTGCCAACATGCGGAAATTCCCAAAATTGCGGGGTATTTAAAGTTGGTTGGGGATTGGTATTATGCGGGGAAAATATGGCGATTTTGAATATCGATAGCCAGGGCCAATTCAGAACCTTTTTTCAAGAAATCTAAATACTTATAACATTTTGTTAGGTTACTTATGAATATCGAATGACTCTTATTTGTGATACCTCTTTTTTATAGTATAGGTTGGCAAACGAGCACTCAGTCCCACCTGACGGTAAGAGGTTGCTATAGCCATTAGACATCTACATTTATCCTCGTTTGCGAATCAAAATGCAGATGTGTTGTCACCCGTGAGTGAGAATGCCTCTTTTCCAGTAAAAAGGGTCTCCGGTTCTCTACACTCAACATACGAAATACAGCAGTGTTAAGCTGCTATTCTACGCTTGTATTCTGTGAGAGCGTGGTCCTTCCCCGGTCGAGTCGATCCATTCGTGCTACAACTATACTACTGATATAGCTGCAACAGGGCTCTACCACGTATAATTATCTTCATTGCACCACATTTAATTTTCAGATTTATTTCGGCACCTTTTGTGTAACATTTAAAGCTTTTGATTTCTTTATTTTTTTTAATTTAAAAAAAAATAATATACAGACAATAACGTCTTTCTCAAGAATTTGATTCCGCGTCGAATGAGCAATCGTTCATATTTTGTCACAATTTTAACGATTTTTCGCACGAAACTTGCTTTATTTCTTTTCTTGACTAGATTAGATTACTCGTGGCTCTCCTCGCTAAATAGTCTTCGTTACCATTTACATAGCAATGATTACCATTTTAATATTGTGATTAAAACTATACTCTTCTCTCCGTTTAGTAATCAAAAACAAATCTGAATTGATTATAAAGTAGCTGCAATTATGTGTTTTTTTTCATGTTTCGAATCCCTAGTTTTTTTTGCAACTCGATCGTATATGCCAATAAAATTCTTTTTTATTCGATTTTTGACTAAGGTACAAACTGATTTCACTATCATCAAACTTGTATATTTATCAAGTAATTAATTCGTGTTTATTCCAAGGTACCGTAACGTTTTTAGCTTTCAGGTGATAATTATTAAAACTAATTGTTTTTTTTTTGACTAAGGTACAAACTGATTTCACTATCATCAAACTTGTGTATTTATCAAGTAATTAATTCGTGTTTATTCCAAGGTACCGTAACGTTTTTAGCTTTCAGGTGACAATTATTAAAACTAATTGTGAGTTTTGAAATCGAGCAAAATGTCTCATATTTTCGTCAGTGGTAGGCATAAATTTCAATACAATGAATTAATACTCAGAAAATATTGATATGAAGTAGAATGAAATAATGATAAATACTTTCGAAAAATATAGGGGAGAGACTATTGTGCCTCATCAGTGATAGGGGTAGGTATATTGTTTTTGCGTAATTTGATAAGATTTTTGTTTTGACATTCCATTATACAAATATATAGCTCGCGTCGCGGGAGAGTTTTAGGAAAACCAAAATTAAGTGAAATGAGAAAAAGAATATCAAAAATACCTAATCTGTCCAAGTTTTTGCTGAATCCATGGAAACAGAGAATACAGAAGGTGTATCTCATACCTATAAAAGTGAAATTGAAACTTTGACCTCTGCAGGTACTTTATAGTGATACTGAAATCGAAGAGACAGAAAGTCCTCCTAATTGAAAATCCAGCAAATTCTTTCGACCCATAGCTGTTTTACTTGACCGAAACGGAAGTCGATGGTATCACAATTTAAATAAAGCTTTAAACTGTGATGGAGTATTGGTATATTACATGATTTAACTGCTACCGTTTCTACTAGCAAAAAAAAATGAAAGTAAAAAAAAACATGTGTGTGTGTCGTGGAACACTCGGTTGGAACGAAGTTCCTTTCGTGGTATATTATTATTGATAAACGTATTATATTGTTGATTAACAAATACAAATAAATGATTTACTAGAGTTTAGAAATGAAGCGTCATTTAAAATAAAATTATATTTCTTTCACGGCAAGATAAGAAAAAGTGCGAAGGAGATGGATATTATTCCATGTCGCTTCCTTATAGCCGTCAAGGCCGTCTATACTACGTCAAAAGGGGTCGTGACGGAAAAATCTTACAATTTTTCTCGCCTAGCCCCTACCGCCAAATTCGTACCGTCCGATAAGAAACTTCGTTCCAATATACTCCAACGATATTGATAAACGGCCCAGCAATTTTGACAGAGGAATAATCGCCATCGAAGGAACTAGTGTTTTCGAAATATTTCAACAGTTAAAATCTATTACAGCAGTAGAGATTATGAATTTTTTTTTAGTTAATTTCATTGCTTATGTGAATGATTTGGAAGACAGCGAATCAGTGCAGTTTGCCGAGTTATTCAAAACGGATGTGGCTGGTGCGATGGACAATACTAAACTTTGAAATATGTGCTAAAAAGATTTACAATTATTTGTGTAGTATCGTCAGTTTTAAATTGTTATTTCTTATCAAAATTATTCTAAATAGCCGGGACAATCTCAGCTCTGGCTTTGTGTACTTGTCAGAGTCTAATAGGGCCTATAGTAATGTACCTACTTAACTATTAAAATAAAAATAAACACCAAGAAAGTAGTAACTTATAGATAGCAAATAAATGTATTGAGTATTGAATTGTTTTTTTTTACTACTTTTCTACAGATTTCAAAAAGGTACTCCATTCGATTGACGTTTTTTTTTATGTGCGTTAACTCAAAACTTTTTTGGGTGAACCGATGTCGATGATTCTTTTTTTATTTGATAGCTGGTGCTTCTCATGGGCCCTTGATCTACTATGGGTCCATAAGTAATAATTTAATATAAAATATTTTGTACAACCGACTTCAATATTAATTAAGAATAACTCAAAAACTATTGGTCAGACCTTGATCAAATTTATATGGGATCACATGTGAAGCATAAAAAAAGAATTATCGAAATCGGTTCACCCACTAAAAAGTTATGAGGTAACACATTAAAAAAATAAAAAAACATACAGTCGAATTGAGTACAGTCTCCTTTTTGAATTCGGTAGAAAAGAAATTTCTATTTTCAAGAATTATGATCATACATATACATAAATCATTTATACACCTGGCAGTGTGGAGGGTTTCAGGGCTCGTGGAAGAGCACCCATGCGATGGACTGGTGTGAGGGATATTTAGTCTGGTGTTTAAACAGTGGTAGAGCCACGCGGCAGCTTTTGCTGTCGCACGGATGGGCCGGCTCGAACCGGGGTGGTACCACGACCTCACAGAATACCAGCGTGAAGTAGAGGTTTACCTCTGCGTTTCGCTTGGTGAGTGCAGATGGCCGGAGGCCCTATTTACTGGAAATGAGGCATTCCATTTTGGTCCTCACGGGTGACAACTCATCTGCATTTTGATTCGCAAACGAGGATAGATGTAGATGTCTATGGGCCGCAGCAACCACTTACCATCAGGTGGATTGTGTGCTCGTTTGTCGCCCTTATCCTATAAAAAAAAGGAATTGCGAGATATCGGACTGTCAACAGCCAACGACCTAAAAGGTACCTTTTCTGTTTAGTAGTATCGATAACATTAAATATAATTAATAGAATTGCTTTTTTAACTTTAAGTCAGTGCTTGACTACAATCCGATGGTAAGTGGTGATGATACCCTTGCCCTAGATGGTAAATAGCACTGCCTTAGCGTAAGAAAAGTCTATTATTATTTTTCTTATTTTAAAAAACGTTACCCGCACACTAGGATTTTCTTCTGTATCGTGGAGGTAGTTTACAAACACAAATTGCAAAGGACAAACACCCAGACCCGGAAAGATTATTTGTAGGCAATACAAATACTTGTTCCGTGCGGGATTCGAACGCGCGGTCCCTAGAGCAGCAACTCATTGCTAAGCCACTGCGCCACGGACTGTCTTATTCACTAAATATATGGATACTATCGACCGGCACTTATGTGTACCTAATTTTTGAATAGTCTCGTATCTTATGCCTTATTTGTGATACCTCTTTTTTATATAGGATAGGGTGACAAACGAGCACACAGTCCACCTGATGGTAAGTGGTTGCTGTGGCCTTTAGACATCTACATCTATCTTCGCTTGCAAATCCAAATGAAGATGCGTTGTCACCTGTGAGGATTAAGATGGAATACGTCTTTCCCAGTAAAAAGAGTCTCCGGTTCTCTACATTCAACATACAAAACACAGCAGTTCCAAGCTGCTATTTTACGCTAGTATTCTGGGAGAGCGTGGTCTTTCCCCGGTCGAGCGACCCATTTGTGCTACAACTATACTACTAATATAGCTGCAGCATGGCTCTATTACGTAAAACCTACCTCTATCCATTACCTGTTCGATAAACCACTTAGAAGTGCGTCCGAGTAGGTCCTGTTTGCTATTCCTGCCGCCATTGTATACGACACTCCCACCGCTGTGTTCCGGTAAAGAGCCAGTAGAAATATAAGCTGTTATCCATTTCATCGTAGTCCGCAGGGATAACAAACCATCTGCGGCATTCCTTGTTTGGATCACACCTACACCAATTTTAGCGCAGTATTTATGTAAGTAGAAGTGTTATTTGAGGTAAAACCTCTTAAAAAAACTTAATAATTTAAAATTTTGTACAACCGAATTCAATGTAAATTATTAAAGATAACTCAAAAACTATTGGTCAGACTTTGATCAAATTTATATGGGACCACATGAGAAGCATCAGCTTTGAAATAAAAATCATCGAAATCGGTTCACCTATAATAAAATTATGAGGTAACAAACATAAAAAAGAACATACTGTTGAATGAGTACCTCCTCCTTTTTGAAGTCGGTAGAAAAGAATTTGAGGGATGAAACCTTGTTTATTAGATCATTAATTTCAATTTATAGAACGAGGAATGTCCGAATACGATGAATGTGAGATCGCGACTGACCGTGGTTTCGATGAGAGGTGCCTCTGCTGTCTTCACAAGCAACACTTTTAACTAAAGTCATCATTCTAGATTATACATTCTATACTACTCAATCACTCAAGTGGTATTCATAAGTAAGCAATAAGTCTAGGGTAGTCTGAAATATTATAAGCTAAGTAAGCGTATAAATTGAAATATTATCGTCTTCATTATCATCATATAGCAGTATACTGCTAGATAGAGGCCTATTGAAATGTAGATATAAGTAATTTGTTTATTTCTACTGTTATAAGATACTCCATAACTAAAATTACCCGCGCTTATGTAGCGGTATCCACTCGTATTAAATAATTTGAATAACAGTTATCAGTAATGTTCATCATAAGATTATTCGTTATCATAATCTATTTAATAAATTATGTAATCTGTTGTTTGCGAAAATAGAAGCAATGTTTAAATTATTTTTATTTTAGTATATTAATGGCAAACAAACCTAAAGTATATATATATTATGCGGCTACTCTTGGGGACCCGGAATCGACATTAATCAGTTTTTTTCTATCGAATAAGGGTGACAAACGAACACACAATTCACCTGATGGTAAGATATCCACACATGTCTTCGGTTAAGAATTAAAATACAGCTGCGTTGTCACCCCTTAAAGTACTTAGAATTTCCATTGTAGTCCTCAGGGAACGCGTTTCCAGTAATAGACTAGGAGATGGTGACAGAAAATAGTCTCCGATTAACATTTCCGTGTTTACAAATTGCATGCCGTTGTAAAAAATTAGTTTTTTTTTTATCTCAAAAATACTCGACGAAAATTGGCATGCACCCCTCGTATGACCAAGGGTGGAAAATATTAGAAAAATGTTGTGAATATTCAATAAAACTTGTCCGTGATTTCAAACTGCATGCCTTTTGAACAATACTTAATTTTTATAATTTATTGACGTTAGCAAATTTGGCATGCACAACAGGAAGTTGTAAAGTAGTGGCATGCTGACGAAAATTGCAAAAAACGCTGTTATAATTTCCGTGACTTTATTTTGCATGCCATTCAATATTTCATTAAAAAAACATTACTTTAAGTTGATAAAAAATGGCATGCATATTACACAAGCCTGTCATAAAAAACTTGTGCAAAAATTAAATTAAAAAAAGCTTTTCAACGAAAATAAAAATAAGGAACTTTTCCATGTCTTTTTTGCATGCCTTTTTGTACATTTTCTGTAAATATTATTTTAAATTTCAATAACAAATGGTATGCATGTTTATTGATAAAAAAATACTTAAATAAAGAAAAAATCCGCTGCCAATACATTGGTATGTGGCTTTCTTCAAACTAAGTTATTGTTACTATTATTAAGTACTCGGGTTTACTTTATTAAATAACTGAAATATTTTATATAGTATATTGTTAATTCCAACAAAAAGTCATATAAAATAAAAAAAAAGTTTTTTTTGTGATTTTGAAATGCTTGTAATTTTTATGAAACTTTCATTATTATTAAAATACGATGGTGTTATTTAATATGCACGCCATTTTCGATATATACTTAAAATAATATGTTTTTATGAAATGCAAAACGGCATGCAAATTAAAAACACGGAAATGTTTCATATATTTTATGAAACTTTCATTATTATTTAAAATACCATCGTGTTATTTAATACGCATGCCATTTTCGGTATATACTTAAAATAATATGTTTTTATGAAATACAAAACGGCATGCAAATAAAAATCGCGGAAATGTTTATTAAATTTTTTGCAACTTTTGTTATTATTTATAATAAAATGATCATGTGCAATATGCATGCCATTTGTGTTTCAGAATTATTTGGTCATAAAATTAATATTTATCTTTATTAGAAGTAGTTTGAAATCACGGAAAAGTTGTATTGAATTTTCACAACATTTTCCTACTATTTTCTACCCTTGGTCATACGCATATTGCATGCCAATTTTCGTGGAGTATTTTTGAGATAAAAAAAACTAATTTTTTACAACGGCAAGCAATTTGTAAACACGGAAATGTTCAATTTTTTTTCATTTCTACGTAACCCTTTGAGCCCCATCGGCCGTTGCGAATTGCACGCCATCAATTATTATAGCTTAAATTTGTTCCAAATACGTTATATTACAAAGGCATGCAATATAATGTCACGGAAAAATACTAAAATTCTTCACACAAAGAGAAGCCATTTTCTTTATGACGTGCAAGCGCGCAAGGGCTCGTAACCCCTCTATCTTTCATATTTTAGGGTTAGTTATCAATTCTTAAAAAGGCATGCAGGAGAAAATGGGAGACTATTTTCTGTCAACATCTCCTAGTCTATAAAAAGGGGTTTCGGTTCTTTACACATCATACGAAACACAGCAGCATTAAGCAGCTATTTTCAGAGCTTGGTGTTTCCCCTTTCGAGCCGACCCATTCGTGCTACAACCGTATTTTTTTATGGGATAAGGATGACAAACGAGTACACAGTCCACCTGATGGTAAGTGGTTGCTGTGGCCCATAGACATCTACATCTATCCTCAAAATGCAGATGCGTTGTTACCCGTGAGGACTAAGATGGAAGCCTCGTTTCCAGTAAAAAGGGTCTCCGGTTCTCTACACTCACCATGCGAAACACAGCAGCGTTAAGCAGCTATTTTACGCTGGTATTCTGTGAGAGCGTGGTTCTTTCCCGGTCGAGCCGACCCATTCGTGCTATAACCATAATATAGCTGTAACGTGGCTCTGCCACGTGTGCGTAATTCATTAAAATTTTGAGCGTATGATATGAAATGTCTATTAGCCTGTAACTATATGTTGCTTATGAGAGTGAGTGAATAGAAAGTGTACTCTATAATCCAGTACTGTGCTGATGGCTGGTCTCCGTCGAGACAGGGAAACAGGAATTCGGGCTAATGGACATTTCATTATTATACAGGGTAATTTTTCAAAGTAGCCAAATTTAAACATACTTACTTACTTACTTATCTTCACGCACAATCCCTGACGGGGTAGCCAGATAGAACAGATCGCCAAGTGTCACGATCCTTACATACCTCTTTCGCTTCTTTCAGATTCATTATCTTCTTCATACATGCACGTCTAGGTATCCGAGTACTCTTGACCCTCCCCTCTTCGAGCAATTTGCTCACATGGTCTTCGAAAGTTAGTCTCGGTCTACCTCGACACCTTTTAATACTAACTTCGCGCTATATATTTTCTTCACCATTCGGTCTTTACTCATTCGCTCAACGTGCCCAAGCCATCGAAGCACGCCCCTATCAATTTTTGTGATAAGGTCATCTTTCAAACCTGCCATATTGCGAATCTCTTCGTTTCGCTTCCGGTCGGCCATGCCACATTTTACGAAGAGATCGCATCTCCACTACATTCAACTTGCTTTTATGTTTCTTCTGGCATACCCAGGTTTCGTTGCCTTAAACAAAGACGGCACGAACACTGCGTTATGTATTGCAAGGCGTGCACTCTTTACTACGCCTTGCCTTTTAACTAACGCAGTCAGGGCACCATTGACTTTGTTCCCGGCAGCGACACGCCTGTCCACATCTAAATCACATCTTCCATCCTGGCTAAAAGCACTCCCCAAGTATACAATTTCATTTATCTGTTCTAGACATTCCTGATTTACCCATATTTCACACTTCGTTCTCTCTTCGTCCCTTTCAAATACCACTAAATAAATTTAAACATAAGTTCAAATATATAAATAATGATTCACCGTTATTGCATTTTTTGAAAATACTAGTAAATAAGGCTTCTACTTTAATTTGAAATTATCCCAATCCTATTGCCTAGCCCATCGATCGACCCTTACGAATGTGTGCGTGTACAGTAAAATCAGGCATTATCACGAATTTTGAATTTAAAAAATAAAAACGACAGAATGATTAAGATTTTTTTAAATTAATTTTTCTTCACTTTGCCTATATTACTTATTCTGAACCTTGACTGCCTTGTACGTGGTAGCGCCATGCTGCAGCTATATCAGTAGTATAGTTGTAGCACGAATGGGTCGTCTCGACCGGGGAAGGACCACGCTCTCACAAAATACCAGCGTAAAATAGCAGCTTAACACTGCTGTGTTTCGTATGATGAGTGTAGAGAACCGGAGACCCTTTTTGCTGGAAAAGAGGCATTCCATCTTAGTCCTCATGGTTAACGACGCATCTGCATTTTGATTCTTTATTGAGGATAAATGTAGATGTCTATGAATCACAGCAACCACTTACCATCAGGTGGACTGTGTGCTCGTTTGTTACCCTTATTCTATAAAAAAAAACTTGGGCGGTTATTGCAAAATAAATTTTAACGGTGGTAGAGCCATGCAGCAGTTTTTGCTGTTGCACGTATGGGCCGGCTCGAGCCGGGTTGGTACAACGACCTCACAGAATACCGGCGTTTCGTCTGGTGGCCGGAGGCCCAATTCCCCCCCCCCCCCCTCAACATGGTAGCGGAATTACACGACTACCCCAGGAGGGTACCAGTACCCCTGGAGAATACCTCGCTGAGCATCCACGACCATGTTATTCCAATCCTCGCTGCCCCGCGTATTCTGGGGGGGGGGGGGGGGGCAAAATTCCGCTCAAAAACATAACTGCTCGGGGCAAACTGATCAACAATACCAAGGCGACCCCTGCAACGCTATCCGTGAAATTCTGCAACATCAGGGGACTTCACTCTAACCTTAACGCCGTCCACCTACCATCTCGAGACGGCGAAGCCGGCCTTGCTCTTCCTGACCGAGAAGCAGGTTTCCTCTCCGGCTGATATTTCGTATCTCTTCTACCCGGGGTACAAATTGGAGCACTCCTTTGTGCCTCGGGCTGGAGTTTGCGTGTATGTCAGAGAGGACATCTCGGTTCGGACCTGTCCATCCTTTGGCTACGCGTAGACAGCGACGACCATCCGCGCGTCTACGGATGCCTCTATAGGTCTCATAGCGGTAATGTCGAAACAGACTGACTCATCGACCACGTCCAAATGGCTACAGATTCCTTGCTACAACAGGTCCCATCCGCAGAGATCGTGATACTTGGCGATTTTAACGCCCACCATGCCGAATAGCTCGGTTCACGTTTAACCGATCATGCGGGGAGATCTGTTTATGACTTTGCCTTGGCATATGGTCTGACGCAACTGGTTACTTCGCCTACGCGGATTCATCATACACCTTCCCTGTTAGACCTTCTGCTGACCTCTCATTCGTACGGATATCAGGTTTCCGTCGATACCCCTCTCGGCTCTTCGGACCACTGTCTGATCCGGAGTATGGTGCCACTCATGCTCCCTTCGCGGTTGCGTTCTGCAGGTTGCCGCCGTGATTGGCATTACAGGTCGGCGGATTGGGACGGAATGCGGTCTTTCTTTGCATCCTACCCATGGGGGCGGCTTTGCTTCTCGCCGGATGATCCCAGCGCTGTTGCTGACTCTTTCACTGATGTGGTGCTACAGGGAATGGAACTACTTATTCCATCATCTGTGGTACCCATCGGAGGCAGATCTCAGCCTTGGTTTGGTCGCTCCTGTAAGACTGCATTACGCAGTGAGCAGGAGTGTTATCAAGCCTTGGCTGCGGCTTCGGCGACTCGGGATGTAAACACCAGCTTACTTAAAAAGAAGTACAACTTCGCCTCCAGGTCCTTCAAAAGAGTTATTGCCAAGGCAAAGTCAGAGCACATAGGCAGAATTGGCAAGAAACTAGTTCGCCTTCCTTCGGGAACCCGTGCATTCTGGTCTCTCGCCAGACTGTCCAAGGGAATTTCTGTAAGCCATCACTTCCATCTCTGCACAGGGAGGACGACTCACTGGCCCAAGACGCAAAAGACAAAGCCGACCTTTTAGGCTCCCTTTTTGTGTCCAACTCGACTCTTGATGACGGGGGGAAAACACCGCCGACCATCCCGCGGTGTG
This sequence comes from Parnassius glacialis, assembly GCA_033319125.1. Classification (NCBI taxonomy): domain Eukaryota; kingdom Metazoa; phylum Arthropoda; class Insecta; order Lepidoptera; family Papilionidae; genus Parnassius; species Parnassius glacialis. Next base: position 48,251,680 of record JAVANC010000010.1, read on the forward strand.
TGTGCTCCATGCCGGATGTGCTGTTCTCACAGCGCTCGGTTCGCAAAGCACTTCTCACCCTGGACATCCAGAAGTCGAGTGGGCCTGACGGAATCCCCCCAATTGTGCTGAGGACGTGTGCTCCGGAGTTGGCACCGGTCCTAACGCATCTTTTCCGGTACTCCTACTTCCAAGGCGTAGTCCTGAATTCATGGAAGACAGCTTTTGTCCACCCGATCCCTAAAAAAGGCGACCGCTCAGACCCGTCCAACTATAGGCCTATCGCGATCACCTCCTTGTTCTCCAAAATAATAGAATCCATTATTAACTGCCAGCTCATCCGGTACCTTGAGGATCACCAGCTGATTAGTGACCGCCAATACGGTTTTCGTCGGGGCGATAAGCTGGTGATCTTCTGGTCTACCTGACCTATAGATGGGCGGAGGCAGTAGAGCCCAAGGGGAAGGCGTTGGCCGTTAGTCTGGACATTGCGAAGGCCTTCGATCGGGTTTGGCACAAAGCGCTTCTTTCGAAGCTCCCTTCCTATGGGCTTCCCGAGAAATTGTGCAATTGGATCACCAGCTTCCTTGTAGATCGGAGCATCAAGGTCGTTGTAGACGGTGCATGTTCTAACTACAAGCCTATTAACGCTGGTGTTCCACAAGGCTGTGTGCTATCACCAACGCTGTTTCTTCTGCATATCAATGATATGTTGCAAACCAGTAACATACATTGCTATGCGGATGACAGCACTGGTGATGCTCTACACACTGGCCGTGCCAATATTTCTCGGGAAAACGTCGCCGAGTACCGGAACAAACTTGTGTCTGAAGTCGAGTCTTTGCTGGACAAAGTCTTGGACTGGGGGCGACTAAATCTAGTCCAGTTTAATCTTCAGAAGACGCAAGTTTGCGCGTTTACCACTAAAAGGAACCCCTTTGTCGTATCTCTTCAGTTTCAAGGCACTACCCTAGTTGCCTCAGCCAGTATCGGAATCCTCGGCGTCGACATATCGAGTGGCGTGCAGTTTCGTGGTCACTTGGAAGAGAAGGCCAAATTGGCCTCTAAAAAGCTTGGCGTGCTCAACAGAGCGGGACAGTATTTAATGCCGGCACACCGCCTGCAACTTTACAAGGCGCAGGTTCGGCCTCACATGGTATACTGTTCCCATCTCTGGGCAGGGGCTCCCCAGTGCCAGCTCCTTCCACTTGACCGCATCCAGCGCAGAGCGGCTCGAATCGTCGACGACCGAGCCCTTTCTGATCGGCTCGATTCATTGGCACTGCGAAGAGATGTTGCATCCCTTTGCATTTTCTTTCGCATCTATCATGGGGAGTGCTCTGAGGAATTGTTCGGATTAATCCCAGCCGCCAAATTTCACGAACGCACATCGCGGCAGAACTCCCGATACCATCCATACCATCTGGATGATTGGCGGTCCACCACTGTGCGATTTAGAAGATGTTTTCTTCCTCGCACGAGTTCCTTGTGGAATCGATTACCATCAGCGATTTTTCCGGACCGATACGACTTAGGGACCTTCAAGAAAAGAGCGTACTCCTTTTTAAAAGGCCGGCAACGCATCTGCAATTCCCTCCCTGGTGTTGCAGTTGTTCATGGGCGGCGGTAGTCACTTACCATCAGGTGAGCCGCATGCTCGTTTGTCCCCTCTCCTATAAAAAATAAAATAAAAAAAATAACCCTGTATAAGATAACATTATACCATTCAAACCGGATTTTCTGGGGACTTACTTTGCGTAGATATCTTTACTCTTTGTCCAGAACTAGGTAAGAGTGTAATGCGGAAGGTGACAAAGAGACGTGTACGTTGAGAGGTTGTCATATTTTTGTTTCTACTAACAATTTAATTAAACTCCTTGCTAAATAAAAATGTATTGTTAGATGAGTGCACATCACAATCATGCCAATCCAGCCAGAATCTTTACGAGCAAAGGAGCCCTGTCAGCTTGTTTCATTCATTCTTTGATTACAATCCATTAAGAGTCCGCTGCTGTATGGCCTAGAACATTTCCATACCCTGTTTCAGTTTCCATCTGTTGCCACTTAACACCCACGGGATGATATGGGGTAGTGGTTTTTCTTAACAGTGGTAGAGCCAGGCGGCAGCTTTTGCTGTCGCACGGATGGGCCGGCTCGAACCGGGGTGGTACCACGACCTCACAGAATACCAGCGTGAAGTAGAGGTTTACCTCTGCGTTTCGCTTGGTGAGTGCAGGTGGCCGGAGGCCCTTTTTACTGGAAATGAGGCATTCCATCTTAGTCCTCACGGGTGACAACGCATCTGCATTTTGATTCGCAAACGAGGATAGATGTAGATGTCTATGGGCCGCAGCAACCGCTTACCATCAGGTGGACTGGGTGCTCGTTTGTCACCCTTATCCTATAAAAAAAAAAAAAAAAAAAAAACTAAAGGGCTTATGCTTCTTGAATTTTGTATAAGCAAGCACACGCACACTCATACGCACGCGCGCATGCACAGGTACACACACATGCACAGGAACAGGCGCACACATACGGGTACACGAACATGTACACATCCACGCATACGCGCACGTACTCACTAAGACACATGCACACGCACATGCACACTCAAAGGCGCACGCACACGCATATGCACAGGTACACACACAGGCGCACGTATATGCACGCATACTATTTTGTCACTTGTGATTTTTCTAGAGTTACTTGAGCGCAAATCGTTTGTTATATTTTTATTTCTTATATCAAAATTATTATATCAATGAAATACATATCTATTAGATAATTGGCCTCGACAACACGGTTGAATATTTCGATAAGATTATGAAAATCGTGCTAATTTAAAAATATACAATAAGTACGTTGCTTTATTTTCACAGATTTTAGTACCTACGCCTAGGTATGCTTACATAATCGTCGCTTTTAATGATGCCAAAATAGTTTAATAAAATTGTGATTATAAGTTAATTTTAATAAATTTTGTTTAATTTTGGAAAAATATAATAAGTGCCCAGAGTTTCTTATAACGGTAAGCCATTTACTAATTACTTTCATTTAGTTTATTACCGTGTAGAGGCGGTGTAAGAATGTTCACTACCCCATATCATCCCTTAGGTGTCGTAAGAGGCGACAGAGGGTAACAAATCAGGAGATGGGCAGCAGCGTCTTCCTAATAACGACTAAAAATAAAAACTGCGGTTGCCAACTCGCTTGCCAAGCGTGGCAACTAAGGTAATCTATGTTCAGGAATGAATTTTAATAGGATGTAACCGCTACGACTCATTTAGTTCCATCATTATTAAGTGGCGAAGCTTGCGAAGTCACTTATTGATTTCACGATATCTGTCCGTCTGTCCGTCTGTCCGTCTGTCCGTCTGTCCATCTGTCTGTCTGTCCGTCTGCCCGTCCGTCTGTCCGTCTGTCCCACGATTATCTCGAGAACGGCTTCGAATTTTCAAATTCTGTTTTCAGCAATACTGATCTGATCACTCAGGCATCTGAACCTCCTATTTTGAAACTGATTGCTCAACGGCAACCGTTAGAAACCGCTACAAAGCTGATTGCTTCGCCACTTTGCTATGCTGTTAGCTTGCTAGGTTTATTTTCTTTAGTTCAATGTGTCAATCCAAATCATAAATGAAGATGTAGTTTCAGCAAGTGACTACAATCCCAAGTATAAACGAAAATTTTATATTTCACCTAGCGACCTGCCTCGGCTTCGCATAATGTGTAGAATCTAGTGGCGTTATTTATATTTGAGATAATCATCAAATAACTTATATTTTTCGATTTCTTTTAATAATCTCTAAGTATTTCGTATAAAATAAAGCCTAAATCACGCTATTAGTATTGCTTTCTATCTGTTCGGCAAGTTTCATTGCAATTGGTAAAGTCGTTCCGAATTTTAGCCCGGGACAAAAATTTAAAAAGTGGTTATAAGTTTTTTAATGACTTGCAAATAACCCTCTCAGCTCAATAAAAGGCAGTTATTTCGATATTACAGACCGACACTTAAGTATTATTTATAGATATATCATCATCATCGTCGTCATTAGAACCCTTCACAAGACCACTGCTGAACATAGGCCTCCCCCAAGGAATGCCACAAAGCACGGTCCTGAGCCACCTGCATCCATCGACTTCCTACATATCTTATCAGGTCGTCACTCCATCTAGTGGGGGAATGCCCTACACTTCGCCTGCCGGTACGAAGCTGCCACTCGAGAACCTTTTTTCCCCATCGGTTGTCGGTTCTTCGAGCTATATGGCCAGCCCACTGCCACTTGCAGCTTACTAATCCGTTGGGCTATGTCGGTTACTCTGGTTCTACTGCGGATATCTTCATTTCTAAGTTTATCACGCAGAGAAACTCCGAGCATATCCCTCTCCATAGCTTGTTGAGCGACCTTGAGCTTCCCCATCCGGCCAGCAGTGAAGGACCACGTCTCAGTTTCATATGTCATCACTGGCAACACGCACTGGTTGTACAGTCTCGTTTTCAAGTTTCGAGGTATACCTAACGAGAAGATGTGCCGCAATTTTCCGAACGCCGATTTGATGGATATGATCGATGAGGATCGATATGATGGATTGAATCCGAACCGGTTTGGATCCGTCGATTGACCTCTCGGTCGAAGTTTATAGATATATATATATATATATTAGTAAGAAATTATTATATACAATAAGTCATAGAACGTGGTATAGTTTCGTCTCAGCTTAAAGCTGTAGCACGAATGGGTCAGCACGACCGGGGAACGACTTCGCTCGCAACGACTGGTATTCTTTGGATGTGTGGATAGCAGCTAATACTGTTTCGTGTGGTGAGTATAGTCTGTTCACTGAGATAGTGTCGGTACAACCGGAGGCGCACTTATTGTTTTGCTTTTATTTTATTATGTTTTTATTGTGTATGATAAATAAATGTTTTTATTTTCTAAGATTAAAATAGAATACTATTTTATTCTTATGCTTATTGTGATAAAATACGGCTATGAACAATAAACACAAGTTATGTAGCAAAAAACCCATCACTACGGCGCTTCATTTTAAAATGCCAAATACTGCTGCGGGTGCACGCGGCGAACTTTGAATTCGCCGCGGCGCCATTGACAGAATGCGGCACGTGCTAACGACGCGACATCAAGGCGGCCGTATCTAAAGGCGGCTACTGACCTGCCTGCCGCAGGGGCAATCTAGGAAGCACAGCGATCGGAGCAATATCGAAGGTCGCAGGGCCGACTTAAAAAATTGCCCCTGCTTGCCTACACACATCACAATTAAGGAGGCAATTAAGGGTCATCCCCACTCCTACACCCTAAATTGCCTCTGCCGCAGGCAGGTCAGTAGCCACCTTAAGCGAACAGACTATAACGAGATGTGGAGACTAAGTCTAGTAATTTTTTCTCTAAGAGACTCGGTTTTAGGTTGTAAATGGCTCTTATGGTCCTCTTCTACAAAATAAAAATATTTTCTAAATGACCGCCGCATTTTCCCATAACAAAATCCCATAAGAAATTATGCTATGGAAATAACTGAAATAAACAAATCTAGCTGTCTCAGCACTACTGTCTGTGTCCAACAGTGGAACGTATATCGGCTGTAGCTTCAATTTAATTTTTTTAATAATATACTTCGTTTAATTTGTTACAGATAATGGCGATTTCGTTGACTGGAAAAATAGTGATTCCCGTTGTGACAATAGCTGTTGTAGGCGCTATGACTGCGCTCATTGTCATTGTAGTCAATAACGAAGATACGATCACGACGGAAGACACGACTACAACAGCGACCACTCCCACAACTATAGATTTTACTACTATAAATACTACTACAGATTTTTTGACTACAGAGCCAGAGTTTTTGACTACAGAGGCTCCTATTGATAATGTCACTAGTGATACTAGTGATATAATTTACCAAGTTGGTGTCGGTATAGCCGATATGACTGGACCTTGTGTTGAAATTAATTTTGTAAGTGGTTTTAATTGACACCTACAGTTAATGCACGGTTTTTCAACCAACTAAAAAAGAGGAATTTCTCAACTGTATGTTCTTTTCTTTTGTATGTGTGTTGCGCGATATTTTGTTCAATGAGGACTTATGACTTAATAATCTTAAGCTCACCAGATGTCGCTAGTTGGGACTAAGGTAAACTTATTTAATAGAGTTGTGGTTAGAGTTGTGGTAAGACCACACAATCCACCTGATGCTAAGTGGTTGCTGTGACTTCATAGACATCTACATCTACCCTCGATTACAAATCAAAATGCAGATGCGTTGTCAGCCGTGAGAACTAATATGGAATGTCTTTTTTCCAGTAAAAAGGGTCTCCGGTTCTCTACACTCATCATACGAAACATAGCAGTGTTAAGCTGCTATTTTACGCTGGTATTCAGTGAGAGCGTGGTCTTTCCCCGGTCGAGCCGACCCATTGGTGCTACAACTATAATACAAGTATAGCTACAGCGTGGCTCTACCACGTATAAATTTGAATTCGGGGCTATAATAGTTGTCATATACTATGTCTTTACACCAAGTTGTGAAGATTTACGTGATTATTTTTTATAGAACAGAACTGACAGACGAGCACACAGTCCACCTGATGGTAAGTGGTTGCTGTGGCCCATAGACATCTACATCTATGCTCGTTTGCGAGTCAAAATGCAGATGCGTTATCAGCCTTGAGGACTAAGATGGAATGCCTCTTTTCCAGTAAAAAGAGTCTCCGGTTCTCTAAACTCACCATACGAAACACAGCAGTATTAAGCTGCTATTTTACGCTGGTATTCTGTGAGAGCGTGGTCTTTTCCCGGTCGAGCCGACCCATTCGTGCTACAACTATATTTTAAATATAGCTTCAGCTTGGCTCTACCACGTAAAAAATGATAATTTAAAATTAAAGATGTTGTACCACCGACTTCAATATGTATTAAGGATAACTCAGAAACTATTGGTCAGACCTTAATCAAAATGAGACCACATTAGAAGCATCAACTTTCAATTAAAAACAGAATCATCTAAATCACGTAGAACAAAGTTATAAGATAACACACATAAAGAAAAAAACTTACAGTCGAATTGAGTACCGGCTCCTTTTTGAAGTCGGTAGAAACTTATATATTAATATTAGATGTTTGAAGTCGGCTTTTACTTTTTATTAAGAGTCTAACTTTTTATAGACCTAAAGGAAACAAACGAGTACATAGTCACCCTGAGGACTAAGATGGATTGCTTCGTTACAAGTAAAAAGGATATTTGGTTCTCACCACATACCATACGAAACACGGTAGTTATCTTTTTCACGGTTTTTCATGTTCTCCCCAATTAAATCGACTGTGTTCATGCAGCTGTGAGTCGCGACTCTATTGCGTTTCATATGAATATTTAAAAATACTGTAAACTATACTAACTTTCTTTAATGTTACGACACAAGAGAACCCGTGAAAGTGTTAAAATGACGTTAAATATTGGTACGTAATAATTTGACGTGACGTTGCTCCCGCGCATTACGGCGTTATAGATAAGTATGGCGATTTGGCGTGTTTTAATAGTAAGGTCCAAAATCCTACACAGATCCTGTAAAATACAACTATGAGAACATTTATTAGGTGGTAAAGCCATACTACAATATACCTACAGCTGCAGTACCTACAAATGAGTCGAAAGAAAATGCATCTGCCTTTCATTTTCAATTTGAGATAGATGTATCCATCGGCCACATCATTTTATTATCATCGGGTGGACTGTGTGCTCCTTTATCACTCTTTCTTTTGTTAAAAATAACATCGTCATCATCCTGCACTTTCCTTTTTCAGATGGGCTATGCAGATTTTGGCCAATCGGGGCGTGGAATTCACCTCCGACAGTACTCCAGAGCGTTTATTTTCGTAAAGGGTGGCACTAGGATAGTTCTTGTTACGGCGGATGTTTTAGCAGTGGGCATTGCTGTTAGACGTGAGGTAAAACTTTTTCTTTAACTTATGTTTATTAAAATCAAACTAATTTTACGAATTTTATCACGTTTAAGTTTAGCTTTTTAATTACCGACGAATACGTAATTGTTCATGCGTTTATTAACAACAAAGTTAAAAGAAAGTTATTAGTTTATTTTTAATTTTATTTTTATTACCTTTTTAGTTAGTATGTGTGTGATGTAAAAGTGACAAAATTAAAAATTTTATACAACCGACTTCAATTTAAATAAAATGAGAACATCATCACTATAGTTGAAGTAATTTAAATACCTTAAATACCGCATTAATAAGGATAACTCAAAAACTACTGATCAGGTCTTGACTACTAGTTAAGTAGATATGTAAAACTACTAGTCAATGACTAGTAGTTTTACATTGACTAGTTGTTTTACATAATATCTACTTGACTAGTATTGTCGTATTGGAACTTGGGTATCAAGTATTTCATCGTTACTGATGATCATGATTGTATGTATTAAGTTCGGGGACAAAGTTTCTTCGTATTATATCATTGATATATATGTTACACTCTTCGTCGTCTTGTATAACTCAATGTATTTTATATACAAATTCAAGACATTCTTTTATCAAAGTTTAATTACATTTAATTATCAAACTTTTTTCGCGGATTGAATCGGATTTTTCCCTTTTTTGTAATAAAACTACAGAAAAACAATTAAAAATGGCAGGAAAGTGTTTTTTTTTTTACTTTTTATTTTTCTTTTTCTTAATTCCATATATTAACACCAGCCAGATACAAAGAGTACAACCAAAGAGATTTTTCTTCAACATTATACGAACAAAATACGAAGTAACTTTATCCCCGACCTATTATTAAATGTTTACTTACTCTGTATATCTTAGCTACTTTTTTAAACTCTTCCTTCATCAATATTTTGCTTTAGACCGTAGTTAGATTTTTGTTTTATCTTTTTGAATTTCTCAATCCTCAGGTGGTAAAGAATCTGCAGGAGCTATACGGGGACACGTACTCCCTCCGCAACGTGATAGTGACAGGAACTCACACGCACAGCGGCCCCGGGGGACATCTTGTCGACTTCCTCCTGGACATCAGCATTCTCGGTTTCTCCAGACAAACTTACAATGCTTATGTTGCTGGAATTACTAGAGTGAGTTAAAATTTATTTTTGATTTTTTGGAACCCTTGGTTGTCGTCATACTTACATGCTTACATTTGCTTTCGCTCTGTAGATCTATAATCGAAATGTGATATGTCAGCTTTTTATTAAATATAATTTTGCACGATTTTAAGGTTAATGATTTTCCGATTATCGCAGACGAGGAAGCTATTAGCTATAGACTATTTCCTCGCTCAAAAATCGAGCAAAAGATATAGATGCCGTGTCAATAAAAGAGACGCATATGTATATTAAAAGTTGTTCACATTGCCTTCGGGAACTCTCTTTCTACTAGTTTGTCGCAGCGACAAGAGCTATCAAAGATGAAACTCGCTCAACGATGCTCGCTTGGCGGTCATTTTACTCCACAATGCTGACTACACGATAAATTAAGAACAACTCGTACAATCGTTTATAGCCCAGCGACAAAACTATCGGAACTACACACTCGCTTCTGACTGCTCGCTAACTCTTGTCTAGTTTCTAGCTCTACTCGCGTTTCTTTCATTGTATGCTAGTTGTTTAAGATAATCTTATGAAAATATCAAGTTAGAACCATATGGAAAAACCACTTTATAGAGAGAATAATGAATGTCAATTGTTAAAAAGTTTATCACTATATTTAATTGAATATTAATTATCAACAGATTAAGAAACACAAAAAATTACTCGCGAAGATGTTCCAAAATTAATCTGGCTGAGTGAGCGCTAGTGTCACCATCTAGATGCTTTAAAAATATTAGAAGTCTCACTAGTGCTGAAATGGATGACGTGAGCTATAGTATGTGTGGTCTGTGCGCTCGTTTCTCACTCAAATAGGATAAAAAAGTCTCTGTTAACCCTTTAAAAAGATACTGCTAGGTTTCTTGCTGATTATTCCTTCCCAAAACAGAAGATCTTTCGAACTCGTTGTGCAAGTACAAATGTCTAGCAATAACTAATATTTATAATCAATGTTTAATAAAAAAATATTTCGTTCTATAGAGTATCATCCGCGCGCACGAGAACATAGTACCAGCGCGGCTGTTCTTTGGCGAGACGCGTGTGTGGAACGTGCACAAAAACCGCTCGCCGTACTCCTACGAATACAATCCGTTGGAAGAAAGAGAACGGTACGTAGTTGATCAGGATCATCATCATCTTCACACCCCTTTACAAGTCAACTGCTGAATGTAAGCCAATCAACACGGACCCGAGCCACCTGCATGTCTTTCCAGGTCGTCACTCCATCTAGACGGGGGCTCTTTACATTTCTAGAAGGTTTTGGTTCTTCGAGCTAAAAGCCCAGCCCATTGTCACTTCAGCAAGTAAGCTGAAGTGGTCTTAGGGATTAGTGCTTCCGTAAAAAGTCGAAAGGGCTGATCGTGGTCGTGGTCAATGTAAATGCCGAGACTGGCGGTTTAAAGCATCGTCTCAGAGCAGACGTTTGGAACTGCGATCAATCCAGCTATCAAAAAATCTCTCTACTATGGGTTTTTTTTTATAAAATTGAAGTGGCATACAAACTTACCATCCTGATGGTAAGTGGTTACTGCAACCCATAGACACAAACAACTTCAAACAAAAATGGCTACAGATGTGTTATCACCTCTGAAGACGATGATAGGATATCCTACAATCTGTAATTATTCTGGCTCTCTCTACCCTTCAAATGGGAACACTGCAGTGCAGGCATTTTTTTTATAAGATAAGGGTGACAAACGAGCACACAGTCCACCTGATGGTAAGTGGTTGCTGCGGCACGTAGACATCCACATCTATCCTCGTTTGCGAATCAAAATGCAGATGCATTGCCACCCGTGAGGACTAAGATGGAATGCCTCATTTCCAGTAAAAAGGGCCTCCGGCCACCTGCACTCACCAAGCGAAACGCAGAGGTAAACTTCTACTTCACGCTGGTATTCTGTGAGGTCGTGGTACCACCCCGGTTCGAGCCGACCCATCCGTGCGAAGCAAAAGCTGCCGCGTGGCTCTACCACTGTTAAATTTGCTGCTTGGCATTGCTGTTTGGTGGCATAAATAGGTAAGAGAAGAAGAAATAGATGATACCTACCCAGATGAACTTCTAGGAGGCTAACCTAATGACAGGAGGGCCTGATACCTAGCATGGTTTGCTACATTATTGTCATGCGAACAGCAAAGGACTGGTATAATTTGCCAGCATCTGTCTTTCGATCACTCCATCATATTACAATGTGGGTGTCTTCAAGGCAAGAGTGAATAGGCTTTAGTTAAGTCAGTGCGCTTCACCATCTTCGGCTACGTCACCGCTTACCATCAGGTGGGATTGTAGTTGAGCGCTGGTTAAGATTAGTAAAAAAGTATATAACCCTTATCCGGCACTTACACGGAAGATGTGAAAGCGAATCCTTCTCACTTAACATAGGCTAAGTTACCCTCATTTACTTTATACTCTGGTTTTGCGTTTATCGTGTAATATCACGAGAATAGACATAAAACTTTAAAATGGCTTGTATCCCTGTAGATACGACAGCAATACTGACAACACACTTACCCAAGTTCGAATCGTGAAGGAAGACGGCAGTATCCATGGAGTCCTGAACTGGTTCCCTGTTCACGCTACCAGCATGAACATGAGCAATCGGCTCATCTCCTCAGACAACTTGGGCTACGCAGCCCTTCGCCTCGAGCGGGAACTGAACCCGGCAAGTCTGACCGGTAAGGTAAGTGTGGCAATAATGTTTCTTTAATATCTATACACATAAATTAGGCCACATAGTATACCAATGCTCGAGGTATTTCTCTACCTATATACCTTAGGGTGGAAAAACTGCACAAGTATAATAAAGCTACAGCCTATGCACGGCCCACCGCTGGGCACAGACATTTTCTAATTTCTGAGAGGCTTTTAGGGCTAGGAGTTGTTCGTCGCACTGCCCCAAAGCGTATTGGTGGACTTCACATATCTTCGAGATATTTTTCAATTTATTAGACATGCAGCTTTCATCACAATGTTTTCCTCCGCCACCGAGTACGTGTTGAAACATTCCATTTTTTCCAGCTAGAAGCGAATTCAGCTTGCTCAAGTACCGTGAAATTTACAGCGGGCGCTTAGTTCTTGAGCCACCATGGTACTTATACACAAGGTAGTAGAGTATATCCATCCATGCATCTATTACAGCCTCTAAAATTCTACTGCTGAACATGTGCCTCGCCCATAGATTAACTCATAGTGGGGATTTCGCCACAGCTTTAACGCATGGTAGGCGAAAGATGCTGTTGCCTGCTTCCTGTCTCAGTGTCCCTCTATCATATCTTACGACACCCACGGGATGATATGGGGGAAGTGGATATGCTTACACCGCCACTACACGGTTAAGTATAGTATATAGGCGGATGATAGAGAAGGAATTAAGAGCGCAACTGTGCTTGCGCTTACACTCGTGCACTATAACCCTGTCCCGCGCAGATGGCTAGTGTACGTTGAGACTTTTCGCCGTATCCGATAATTCGAACCGAATATTTTAAAAGTTCTGGACTTCCGTCCTTTTTTGTCTAAGCAAGGCAGTAAAATAAGTCGATATTTGTGTTTCTTTCAGCCGGAAATAGTGGCTGGTTTCTTCGCTGCGAACCAGGGGGACGTGTCCCCCAATACGGGGGATGCCCGCTGTGAGTTCAGTGGGGAGCTATGTGATAACCAGTTCCTGTTGTGCGAAGCTCAGGAACGCTGCTTCGCATCAGGCCCTGGGGAGGACATGTTTCAGAGTACTGAGATTATTGGAACTATCATATATGAAGCCGCAATGGTAAGCTATATAGATGTTTACACTAGTCATCTTCTGTATGCCAGATATGTATCTAGGATGTTTTATTTCATAGATATAAAGTAACGAACAAGCTCACCGTGGTACCGTGGTGGATGGATAGTTGCTGTGGTCCATGGAAATCTGCATCTATCGTTGATTAAGAGTCAAAGTTCAGATTTCATTTGAACGCATCTTAATTTCGATCTTCTTCTTAATAACTGGCTTTACGGCTCTGGGATCTAGCCCTTCTGAGCCTGAAGTTACAATATATTATAATAATTATCCTTTATAGTATACTGCTTCACAATATGTTGATGCGTCACATTGTGCAGCCCTTGGGAGATTTTAACGGCAACTTGAGCCAGCAGACAGCTGACGGTTGGCGATGGTATCTCAAGGCGCCTAAGCAGACAGACACCTTATTTTGTGAATCACATCACCATCAGAGCACTTGTTTCACAGTTTCCACTAATAGTTCACATTCGCGGATATTTAATACACGAAATCGCACCACTTTTACATATCAAAGTCCACTTTAAATTATTTAAACAATAATACAGGAGCAGCAAACCGACGCCGGTCAAGTTCCCGCCAAAACTCCTTAATTTCGATTCTTAACCTACCCTAAGTTTTTTGTAAAATTGATGTGACAAACGAACTTAAAGTAAACCTAATGGTGAGTGGGTACTACAGAAAAAGACAACAGATGCATTGTCACATCTGAGGACTAAGATGGAACGCCTCACTGCCTGTATTTATAGTGGTTATCCATACCCTCCAGAACGGGATACAGCTGTTATTTGGCGGCAGAAATAGGTGGTACCTACCCAGGCGAACTTCAAGGTACAAAATGAGTCCCACCTCCTGTAGGTTTTTACTTTTTACGTGGTAGAGCCATACTGCAGCTATATTAGTAGTATAGTTGTAGCACGAATGGGTTGGCTCGACCGGGGAAGGACCACGCTCTCACAGAATAACAACGTAAAATAGCAGCTTTACGCTGCTGTGTTTCGTATGGTGAGTGTAGAGAACCGGAGACCCTTTTTACTGGAAATGAGGCATTCCATCTTAGTCCTCACGGGTGACAAAGCATCTGCATTTTGATCGATTTGATATCCTATTAAAAAAAACCAGTTTTACCACCTAGTGAAGTATTAAGATGGAATGCTAGTTATCAGTAAAAATACTCTCCGGTTCATTACACTCACCATGCGAAATACATCGAACGGTTTCCTTCGACGTTCTTCATGCTTACAGCAAAGGAGTGGAATAAGTTACCAGCGTCTGTCTTTCTATCCGATTACAGTATAGATATATTCAAGGCTCAGTGAATAGGCTTTTGTTAAGTCAGTGCACTTTACCATCTGCTGCATGACCACGTACTATCAGGTCAGATAGTAATCAAGCATTGGCTTAGGAGAATAAAAAAGTGTGCAATATTTGTTTGAGGAATGTGCCCGGAATAATGTTACGTATAAATATAAACAGGAGGTGCTTAACAGTCCAGGGACAGAGCTGCGAGGTGAGCTGGCGGTTCTCCATCAGTTCATAGATATGCCTGAAGAAGTTGTCGCGAAATACGATCCTGTCGCAAGGAGATTTGATGCCGTAAGTTTTTATGTATGACACTTATAATCCATTCATTAATTATACCTAACAAAAGTCCACTGTTGTATTTAGCCCTCCACAATATATTGCCTATAATACAATTATTTACTATAGATGCTGCTCTTGGTGAACCTTACCATCACTACAGACCTTCTGAAATCCACTGCTGAACATAGGACTCCTCCATGCAACAAAGCGCGCTCGAGCCACCTGTATGACGTGGTACTCAACTGCTGACAGTATGAGTGGTATGAGCTCTAGGTCGCTCAGCCAGTGACGTTTTCGTCCAAAAATTTAAATTATATAATTTTTGAATAATAAAATGGACGTTGCTGCATAATATGTTCGATATTAATAGCCTTCGACACCGTTTGACCGATCAGTTGGAATATAACATACATGTATTTTTTATTGCGACAGTTATTATGCTATTCACTTATCTTTACTCACCACTAGATGGCGCTGCATGACCTCAACTATTCTACCGTTCATCAATCGCCATGAAAATTGGTATAGGGGAACACAAGTGGGGCAACATCTGCGGGATTTGCTAGTAGTATGAACAATACTATTTTCTTATAAAAAAATGTGTTATATTTTAAAATTCAGAACGAACGCGTCAAAGGCTGTATGTCTGCTATGGGCTATAGCTTTGCATCTGGAACTACCGACGGCGCTAATGTACTCAATATAACACAGGTAATGGTTTCTTATATTTACGAGAAAACTAAACATAACAAAACTAATGTTACTAAGTAAACTTATGTATTTATTGTGCTAAAAAGGGGCTCCTACGGTTCCTACGGCGCCACGATTTGAAATGTAAAAATCAAGTACTAAAACCGAATTAGAACGCCCTGATTTCACGTAGTCATGTCTGCCATACTCCTAGAGTTTTTTCGTAAAGCAGTAGGTGCCTGGGGAAAGCAGCCCCCGCTCGCCATAGCAAATCATATGCACCCGTGCGAGCCTTAGCGGCTGAAGCTGGTCAATAACCCAAAGCTGTGGAGGTGACATGGGTGCTTGCTATTTGCCACGCAAAGGCCAAGGGCCTGCACTTCCTGCAGTGCCGAAGCCGTTGGAGAATTAACTTAGGGTCAATATTCCTGTGTAAAAAAAGTCATTTTTGATTATCGATATCTCGGAAACTAAGCGAAATAAAAAAAAATATCCGCCTTCAAATCGTGGCACAGTAAAAACCGTAGTCTTCCCGCTAAAAATATTGTTTTATTTACTTATGTAGTACAGATTATATCAAGGTAGTTCTATCCAAAGAGAATAGTAATTATGTAGTTCCATCATGTTAGTAAATTTAAATAAAAACAAATAGTTCAAAAACATAGACTTCTATATATATTACTTACTAGAGGGGCGCTGCGGCCTTAATACGAGTACATTGCGCACTAAGTTACGGTCAGTTCTCCGTATGTGCTTTAGTCGACTGCGAGCGGCCGAGAAGACTAGTTCTTTGTTTTGTAAACCGCGAACGTTGTTTTCGACAATCTAACACTGATTTTGTGAGACAAAGCGCCTTTCCAGTGAGACATATATGGCGGGTGGAAGGAAAAGGGGAGATCTCCCGCCGGGCAAGGTGTTCTGCCCGGGGAGAGATTGAACGCTCCCATTCGTAGTTCTGAGCTATTCTATATATGCTGATTTAATTTCGGAACTTTGTTAGTGCGATTTAGACTTCGACGTGTTTCGCTTGTGGCGCGACGACAGCGCCGCCACATCACCCCCCTGCTCAGACCGGAGGTCGATAGTGCAGTCCGATTGTCAGTGCGTCCTTAATGCCGGTGGGGAATGCATGCTGTGTGCGTTAGGGCAAGTGATGCCGGTGAGAATGATGAGCCGGAGCAAGTGCCAGGTTTTGCCTTGTAGGCTGCGGTGAGTCGAGAAGAAGGCAAGTAATCTGCGAGAGTGTCGTGAAACAGAGGCGAGTAGTAAGGCTCAGGGCCGTGCCGAACACTGTAGCGCAGAGAGTAGCTTGAAGGAACAGGAAGCATTATTATTCCAGTGCTGCGATGAACCTTTATAAAGCTAGATGGCTTGCAGAATGTGAAGACTGCAGACAATATCTGCTCGGGAGCGAATGAATGGGGTACTTGAGGATGATGTCGAAGGTTTGAAGTTGTAGTTTCCGAAGGTTGTTAGTTACGTGTTCATATCACGTCGGGGTCACCACTGTGGCACACTTGTGTCGCGACGACAGCGCCGCCACACAAAACAAATATTCCCTAGTTTGTTCTCAATAATATCTTCTTTTCATAGGGCACTTTAACAGGTGTTCCCGAATTGGACGCGATAGTAAGTGCGGTAGCGGGGCCTACTGAAGAGGACGTGGAATGTCATGCACCAAAACCGATTCTCTTGGCTACTGGCAGGGTACGTATAACTAAAATAAGAATTTCGATTTTCAAGCGACGAGCTTAGTTGAGTCATGAAGCTTCTAATTATTTCTTTAATAAATTGTTAATATGTAGTTCTCATGTAAAGTTTATTTAATGTAAAATTAAAGTTATAAATGAGATCAGAGTTCACCTGAGTATAAATGGTTAATGCAGCCCAAGCTCACTTTAACTTAAAAAAATAAGGCGAAATGTTTCACAGTCTGTAAAAATATGTGGTAGAGCACGTGTGGTACAGCGATATTAGTAGAATAGTCCTACCACGAATGGGTCGGCTCGACCGGGGAAGGACCACGCTCTCACCGAGTACCAGCGTGAAATAGCAGCTTAACACTGCTGTGTTTTATACGGTGAGTGTAGAGAACCGGAGACCTTTTTTACTGGAAAAGAGGCATTCCTCACGGATGGATTCAGCATTTCTACTTTTTTTTAATGATTTTGAAGTTCTATAAGGTAATGTTTACTCGCTTAGGAATTAGCAATACCAGGAGTAATCTAGGATATATTTTTTCCGAAAACCTTTGAGATTTTATTAGAGAAGTAGAAAAATATATAAAATAAATGGGCTTCGACAGTAATCTTAAATCTGAGTAGATTCTATCCAGGCAAAGCCAAAGCAGTTAACTAGATTAAAAACAAAGGCAAAGAAGTTTGCTAGATTAACAAAAAAATAATACTTTTAAGACGTCAAGTCCGCTAACAATTACGGCAGCGTGGCATACATTCTCAGAAATGTGCCCAGCAGATGTAATAAGTTGAGTCAAAATAAATATATTCATTTCAAACAAAGTCATTTCATTTCAAAGGCAAGTTCCCCTGTCCCATGGCACGGGCGGGTAGTATCAGCGACTCTAATCTGGCTGGGAGGGTTCGTTGTAGCCGGCCTCCCAGGGGAGCCCACTACCATGGCCGGGAGAAGGGTGAAGGACGTAGTGTCCAACGTCATGCGGCAGCACGGCCTCCAGCCCAGGGTTCAAGTCTCCGGATTAACAAATGAGTATATACACTACATCAGCACTTTTGAAGAATACCAGGTATTTAGGAAAATTATATAGATTTTTTTTTAATTCAATGCAGATTATAAATAATACTTATTGACATTAGTTTTTATGTTTAATTTAACATTGGTTCAGAAAATACCTCTGTCCTAGGAAGAACAAGCAACAAAGCGGAACTATGTATATAAATCATAGTAGATAGCTTGGTAGCGATCACCTCATTCCCAGGGTGTATTATCTACACATATAAACAAAATTGAAATGTCTGTCCGTAATCTATAGAAATCTGTTTGTAATGTCAAAATAATAGCTTTTTACTAAATGCATATGAAATTATATACGGTACATATAACATTGTGGCGGGTGGAAGGAAAAGGGGAGATCTCCCGCCGGGCAAGGTGTTCTGCCCGGGGAGCGGCTAACTCTCCGAGTGGTTTAGTGGCGGAGAAATGAAACAATTTTTCTGATATGCCTTTCTATGTGCAGGCGAATGGAGTATGGAGTATATGTATACTTAACACAATTTTTAACATTTTTTTTCTGTCTGTCTGTTTGTTCCGGCTAATCTCCAAAACGGCTGAACCGATTTTGGCGGGACTTTCACTGGTAGATAGCCCATGATATAAGAAGTAGCTTAGGCTAATTAAATTTTAGAAAAATTATCAGGGTTCCGCACAATAAAATTAAAACCCTAAATTACACGCGGGCGAAGTCGCGGGGAACAGCTAGTATTATAATAATTTCTGTTACGCTCAGAGGGTTAATGGCACGCTATTAAGACACAAACAACCATTTTAAAAAAAAAATCCTGTCTGTTTGTCCGGTCTGATCTTTGGAACGTCGGAACCGATTGTGATGTAGCTTTACGAACAAATAGAGAGCAATGCCCATGTCCAGTCATGTCCAATCAATGTCCGGTAGAATGAAATAATGATATATTCAAATATAAAATTTAATATTTTGAAAATAATACGCAGGTCCAAAGGTACGAAGCCGCTTCCACAATTTATGGCCCTCACACGCTCGAAATATTCCTCAATAAATTCGCCGAGTTCACTTCCGTTGCTATAGAGGTGAGTTTCAAATAGGTACAAGTTTTTATCATGCCTTTCACAGTATTTTATATAGTACGTGAGAATAATATGGTCATCCGGTTAATATGGTCACTTTCTTATAACTCAATAACTACAGCCTTATTTACATAGTTGGCTTTGTGATACGATAGCTCTTCATCAGTCATTCAAATAATAAAGGGTCAAAAGGGCGCCGTTTTATTGACGCCCTTTTGACAGTTGTTTATTAGGTATAGAAAATATTTTAGTCGATTCTAGTATTGGGTATAGTTATTTTTTTAAGTTGATTTTTCGAAGTGTTCCTAATTATTGACAAAGCTTGTTTGCATTTTTTTTTCTTAATATTAGGTCCTTACATATGAAATTGGCGTTTTGTACGGGAGGAATATAAAGTCAATTTTTTTTTTGTAAAATATATTTAATTAATCAAAATATGCACCGTTTTTATCTATGCATTTTTGCCATCTCATAGGTAGTTCATTGATCCCATTACTAAAAAAACCATGGGGGCGAGAATCAATAAACTTTTTGAAGGCGGTTTGGACTGCCGCATTGGAGTTGAATTTTTTTCCTTGTAAGAAGTTATCCAAATTCCGGAAAAAATGGTAATCTATTGGAGCAAGGTCTGGGGAGTACGGTGGATGTCACAGACATTCCAATTGTAGCTTATCTAACTTAGTGGTTGCTTGTTGTGCAGTGTGTGTTCTTGCATTGTCGTGAAGCAGCAGTGGCCTGGAGCGATTGACCGATCTCGGTTATTTAGCAGCTAGTTCTTCGTTCATGGTTTGCAGTTGCTGATAATAGATATCTGCCGTAATCGATTGGCCAGATTTTAGAAAGCTGTAGTGAACGACACCGGCGCTAGTCCACCAAACACTCACAAGTAACTTTTCTGAGTCAATTTTCGTTTAGGGCAGGATTTGGTTGGGTCTCCAGGGTTCAGCCATTGCGACGAGCGCTTCAAATTATCGTACAGTATCCACTTTTCATCACAAGTAATTATTTGATTTAAAATCCCTTCATTATTGTGTCGGTTGAGCAAAGTAACACAGCAGTCGACGCGTATTTGCAATTCGATTCACTCAATTCATGAGGTACCCATCGTTCAAGTTTTTTTACTTTCCCCATTTGCTTCAAGTGGATTAATAAAGTTTTAGCCCTTACTCCGAAGTCTGCAGCTATCTTTGAAGAGCTTTGTGATGGATCCACAATAGCCTTTAATTCTTCATTTTCCGCTTTGGTCTCCGGTCGTCCACGGGGTTGGTTCTGAAGGTCGAAATTTCCAGAACAAAAACGAAGAAACCAAAAACGTACCGTGCCGTCTTTTGCGACACCAGCGCCGTACACATCATTAATCCTTCGAGTTGTTTCTGCAGCACTGGTGCCACGGTAGAACTCGTACTTGTAAATATACCGATATTTCATGTTTTCCATTGTGCAGTAATAAGCGACGCCAAAGAAAAAAATAATGAGGAAAAAACAAATGAATGACTGTTTTCAAAACTCAAATGTACCAGCTAAATGAATTTATAAATTTGAATTTGGAATTCTTAACCAAAGAGGAGATATTTCAGGTCAAAGTGGTCAGTACGACAAAACGCTAATTTCATATGTAAGGATCTAATATATTAGTTATAGTATAGGACATTTTTTTTTCTCTGTTTTCCTCCTAGTTTTGGTTTTATAGGGCGGTAAAGCTTAAGGTACAACAAGTAAGGTTAACAAACGAGCATACACGTGGTAAATGAATGCTCTGTCCCACACAGCTATTCTAGATTGAGAATCAAATCTAGATGCGTTGTTGCATTAAGAGACTTGTCACTGATGATACATCAGCAGTGCTATTTGAAGCTGTTATTTAGTGCAGTATAAAAAATATTTTAAAGATATGTGAAGTCCGCCAATACGCATTGGGCCAGTGTAGTGGACACTCCCTTGCCTTATTTAGACTATAACATTATTTTAACCCGCTCGCTGTGCCATGCACTAGATATAGATCATTGCTATTGTCTTACTATTATGTCTGAAAACCGGACAGTGAAAGTGTTTACTTAGTATGTGCAAGCGCGGTCCGTCCTCGACCGAAACGATCCATTCATGCTACAGCCACAAGCAGTGGGGCTTTATCACGTAAAATATAATCATTATTTATTACAGCCACTCAAAAGTTCACTGCTGAACACAGGCCTCCCTATAGATTGATGTAGACTTTTACGATTATAGATAGTGTTCATGGCTAGCCCAGCAGATATAAACTCCCAAGACCGGCGATGGGACGCGTCGTCACGGCGTTAAAGTTATGAATGTCAAGGACTTTGATCGCAATTATACATACAATAATTATAGTACAGTAGAGCCTTTATAATCCGAATGACCCCCTGCAGGGCTAGGATGGGCAGTAGACATTTTATCCCCGGGGAAAGTAGAAAATGTTAAACCCCTCGCTTAGTTTTATCCACCCTTCGAGCGTGGGCACACCGGTGGATATAACATCCACCGGATATAGACTTAGACTTGATAATTTTTTTGTATGAATATGAACTTAAACCCACGTCCAATGAACTAGGGTACAATTGTCCCTTTCAAATGTCAAAAAACAATAACTTTTTTATCTTTCATTTGGCTCCATGCTACGGACGGGGATATATGTCTACTCGTTATGTCAAACGGGGATATACTTCTCCCCGTTGCCGTGCTCTGGCAAAAGGACAAGATAATTTTATCTCTTGTCAGTGGATATAATCGGGGGATATTTTTTTGTCCCCAGCCCATACTAGCCGTGCTGTTCGTGCAACCCGCTGTCTCACAGAATATGGCAGTGCCTATTAGAAGAAGTTCCGCGTTGGATTGACGAAAATTTCACTGTTATTTAAATTTCACCTTAATTCAACGAATGGATCAAAACGTAATCCAGAATATTAAAGTGACATACAAAAAAAAACATTTATTCATTCGGAATGTACATAATCTGAAATTCTTAAAAAAAAACACCATGGAAGATGCTGTATTTACTCTGGCTTAATGTTGGCAACAAGTATCCTTCAATCTACAGATTTATCACCACTAAGGATGTTTGTCCTTCTGCAATTTATTTTTGTAAACTGCCTCTAGAAAATCCTAGTGTGGAGGTAACATTAAAAAAAATATGATCAAAAAATCTTGAAAGCCTTTATGTTTAGTTATTTAAGCCACAAGAAACTTCTGACCAAGATCTGGATGACTTTGACCCTGAAGATGATATAATATCTACATACCGTAATCCGAACGCCTCATTAATCCGAAGAGGGTTTACATTTTGGGTATTCGGTTTATCCAGGCCCTACTGTATAAAGCTTTTTATTTAAAATATGGCTTAAACGCAAAAATACACAACAACAATTTAAAAAAAATTAAGGATTAGAATAAGGAGGACATTTGGTAAAATTTCACGTTGTAGGGTGGGGATGTGCCTCCGGGTCCAGAGCCGGAAGACCACAGATCTGACACGATCTCCCTCGTGTTGCCAGTCGTCCTGGATGCCACCCCCATCGGCAGTTACTTCGGGGCGGTTCTCGAGCAGCCACCTTCGAAGGTCAGAGTGGGCGATATTGTCAGTGCTACTTTTGTAAGTATTTTATATAAATAATGTACGCACACGCGCATGCAAACGCACACAAACACGTACACACACGCACGCACACATGCACGCACGCGAGCTAGTACGCAAGCATATTCCCGCCGCACTCACATGATCTTTTCTTCTGTGTCGTGAGGGCAGTTTTATACATAAATTTTACAAGGACAAACATCTAAACTCGGAAAAATTATTTGTAGATACAAATACTTGATCCGTGCGCGATTCGAACTCATTGCTAAGCCACTGCGCCATGGAGCTGTTAAATTTACTAGCCCTATCACAAATAATTATTTATATTTTTGTACTGCAGCCTATGTAACCTACTTTAAACAAAGAAACCTATACACGTGTGGACAACAATAAAATTCCTCGTTTTTCTATAAAATTGATTTGACGAACAAACTAACAGTTCACCGGAAGGTCAGTGGCCACTGCAGTCATGGACCCTTGCACCTAACTTTAAATAAAGAGAGCTACAGATTTATCACCTTTAAGGACTGAGATGAAATGTCTCTCAGCCTGTAATTAAACTGGTTCTCTTACCCTAGAATATAAGAGAGCCAGTATAAAAGAACAACAGTGGCTGCACTGCTGTAGACCTGGAAGAAGATCTGGTTAGAAAAAGTATTTTTGAGAATACGGATGACAAACTTGCACACAGTCCACCTGATGGCAAGTGAATTCTGTAGCCCATAGATGCACTGTTGTAGACCGGGAAGAAGACCTGGTTACAAAAAAAAAAATTAATACGGGTGACAAACTTGCACACAGTCCACCCGATGGCAAGTGGTTTCTGTAGCCCATAGACATCTTTATCTATCTTCAGTTAAGAATAAAATGCAGATGCGTTGTCATTTCGTTTCCAGTAAAAAGGGTATCCGGTTATCTACACTCACCATACGAAACACAGCAACATTAAGTGGATATTTTACGCTGGTACTCTGTGAGTGGTAGCTCAGATGGTTAGCGCTCGCTTTAAGTTTCACAGTACTCGAGTAATCTGGGTTCGATCCCCGCCGGCACCAATGGAATTGTTAATTGCAATTTTAAGTGCTGATTTACCAGGTGCTCATGTCTGAGAAATAAGAAAAAAATATTTTCGTAGACATGTGAAGTTCGCCAACACGCATTGGGGCAGCGCGGCGGACACTTCCTTGCCCTAAAACCCTCTCAGAAATGAGAGGAGGCCTGTGCCCAGCAGTGGGACGTAAATAGGCTGCAACTTTACTTTACTTTTTTTTTACTCTGTGAGAGCGCGGTCCTTCCCAGGTCGAGCCGAACCATTCGTGTTACAACCATAATATAACTGCAGCGTAGCTCTACCACTAGTCCAAAATGTTTTGCATACCTTAAGCGAAAGCGCAAGGTATGTTCTACTATCGCCTAAAAATTAAGATTCCAACGTTTTATCGAATAAAATCGTATCTAGCAATCATATTATACATATAAATGATATAAAAAGCACATTGTTAGAAAGATAAATGATTGTTGAACTTATTAATATTTTTTTTAAATTGATTAATTGCTATTTACAAATAAAAATGGGGTTTTTGTGGCTTATGGTGTGGATTTATCATGTCCGGAAGGCTTGTAAACACTCTAACTTTTGAAAATATCAATTGTTTAACTCAATCTATTTTTTAATCTCTTCATCTATCATGTGGGAAGCCACTGAATGTAAATGGCAGTGTAATTTTGTTTTGTTTAGCTATAATTAATTTTTTTCGGCTCCAAAATGGCGAAATTTTCGTTGATTTGGTAGCCTTGTATGTAAATTAATTCTGTAAAGGGAGCTAAAGCCACAGAGTAGTTTACTCACTCACTCAGTTCGACGCACAGAGTACTTTTTATATACTGGTCAGTCGCCGTCGTGAGTGGACATTGTTTCGGATGTTTGCAGCGGCTCAAAAAGATCAGTGTACAAATACACAATATTCGAATATTGTGTATTTGTACACTGATCTTTATCCAAATTTCTTAAATACCTGATTATTATAATAATAAGAGATTTTTTTATTACAATATTTGAAAAGCACAGAATAAATAATAGTAGTACGTACTAAAAGTAAGTAGTATCAATTTTTTCATCTTGGGTGTCGTTTTCATGGTTTTCGAGGGTGTTGAAGCCGATAGTGCTGTTGAAATGTAAATCCAAGATGGCGGCTGAATTAGGTACCAATTTTTTCATCATGGGTGTCATTTTCATGGTTTTCGAGGGCGTTGAAGCCGATAGTACTGTCGAAATGTAAATCCAAGATGGTGGCTGCAATAGGTATAAAATTTTTCATCATGGGTGTCATTTTCATGGTTTTCGGGGGCGTTGAAGCCGATAGTACTGTCGAAATGTAAATCCAAGATGGCGGCTGCAATAGGTATAAAGTTTTTCATCATGGGTGTCATTTTCATGGTTTTCGAGAGTGTTGAAGCCGATAGTGCTGTTGAAATGTAAATCCAAGATGGCGGCTGAATTAGGTACCAATTTTTCATCATGGGTGTCATTATCATGGTTTTCGAGGGTGTTGAAGCCGATAGTGCTGTTGAAATGTAAATCCAAGATGGCGGCTGAATTAGGTATAAATTTTTTCATCATGGGTGTCATTTTCATGGTTTTCGAGGGTGTTGAAGCCGATAGTGCTGTCGAAATGTAAATCCAAGATGGCGGCTGCAAAATATATAAATTTTTTCATCTTGGGTGTCATTTTCATGATTTTCGAGGGTGTTGAAGTGGATAGTGCTGTCGAGATGTAAATCCAAGATGGCGGCTGCAATAGATATCAATTTTTTCATCATGGGTGTCATTTTCATGGTTTTCGAGGGTGTTGAAGCCGATAGTGCTGTCGAAATGTAAATCCAAGATGGCGGCTGCAATAGATATCAATTTTTTCATCATGGGTGTCATTTTCATGGTTTTCGAGGGTGCTGAAGCCGATAGTGCTGTCGAAATGTAAATCCAAGATGGCGGCTGCAATAGATATCAATTTTTTCATCATGGGTGTCATTCTCATGGTTTTCGCGGGTGTTGAAGCCGATAGTGCTGTCAAAATGTAGATCCAAGGTGGCGGCTGCAATGGGTATCAATTTTTTCATCATGGGTGTCATTTTCACGGGTTTCGAGGGTGTTGAAGCCGATAGTGCTGTCGAAATGTATTTAAACTACTTTAAAAAGTTCCGTATAATCATGTTATACGTATTTTTTTATGCGCTTAAGGTATGCTCAATTGGATTTACCAATTATATTGACTTTAGTAATATAAGGATTATTGACAAACTTGCTACTAAAACTTTTATGATTCTGTTCCACCACATTCAGGTTGCTGCCAACCCTCGTAATGATATCCGTCAAGAATCGTCTCACGCTGTGGTGGAAAGATTAGAAGGAAGTGAATGGAGGACTGTTGCCACTGACGCCGATTGGGAAACCAAGTAAATGTTTCTTACAGAAGTAACATATTTTTTACCGATCTCAAGAGGAGGTACTCAATTTGACTGTATTTTTTATGTGTATTACTTCATAACTTTTTTCTATGTGAACCTATTTTGATTATTCTTTTTTATTTGAAAGCTCTTTTTTATAAAGAGCAATGGCAGACTTTCATACATAAAATTAGTTGAGAAGAAATGGTAGCGTCTATATACCAAAAATATCTTAAAATGTTAAGCGTCAGTCCCTTAATAAATCTGTCAAAGAATTTCGTACTGAGAAAGCGTCAAAAAATTTTTTTTCATTTGAACCTTTTTAGGTTATATCCTATGTCACTTGGAAAAAGTCGTGCTTCTTGTGGTTGTTTGATGTTAGCTTAATACATAATACATAATTGAGAGTTTTTAGATAATTGTATCTCTATTATATATTTGCATACTATAAATGTATATTTCTGGCATGGCTCCAGGGCTTTTGTACCATAGTGACATTCTCAGAAGGGCTAGAACCCAGAGCCGTAAAGCCAGTGAAAAAGTGACATTTTATTTTAGCTAGTGTTGGCATAACATTAAATGGAATTGTTACATAGTACTATGATTGAGATAGTGCATTATTGTAGGAAATTCTTTGTAAGAGACTTATTCTCAGCCATATCACTTTTATTTTTATTATTACTGATAGTACAGTTTTTTTTTATATATGATAAGGGTGACAAACGAGCACACAGTCCACCTGATGGTAAGTGGTTGCTGCGGCTCATAGACATCTACATCTATCTTCTATTACAAATCAAAATGTAGATGCGTTGTCACCCGTGAGGACTAAGATGGAATGCCTCATTTCCAGCAAAAAGGGCCTCCGGCCACCTGCACCCACCAAGCGAAACGCAGAGGTAAACCCCTACTTCACGCTAGTTTTCTGTGAGGTCGTGGTACCACCCCGGTTCGAGTTTTTACCCGGTTTGAAAAATCATAGAAATATAATAAAACTCATTTTATATATAACTTATTTCTAGACGCTATAATTTTTGTCAACTATTTTTCTGCCATTGCTCTTTGATCATCAGATCTGGGCAGTAGTTTTGAGTTATCCTTAATAATTTATATTGGAGTCGGTTGTACAACATTTTTAATATTACCACTTTTTTATATTATACTATAAGCCATATATTATATTATAAGTCAGCGCTGAGCTACAATCCACCTGATGATAAGTGGTGATGTAGCCTAAGACGGTGCAGCGCACTGACTCACTCTTGCCTTGAAGACACCCACATTTTAATCGAATGAAAGCACAGATGCTGGCAACTTTTCCCACTCCTTTGCTGTACGCATCACGAACAATGTAGCAAACCGTTTGGCTCGAATGCATGGTTAGTCAACAACGAAAGAGTGGAGACTGGCCGAACGTCTGGTTGTCCGATGGTGAAAGGGAAAGGGAGGAATTAAATTATGCAATTCCTGCGTACACTCTCCGAAAGGCTGGCTACTTTGCGCCTGTGTTCGAGGCTGGTAAGATTGGTTTTAACCAAATTTGTGTCACCAATAAGCATCTTAGCACGTCTTTCCATTGAGTCCAAAGCTGCTAGGTGGCATTTTGCAGCACCAGCCCATATATAGCAGCAATACTCCATGCATGACCGGACTTGCGCTTTATATAAAGTAAGCAGTTGTTCCGGCGTGAAGTATCGCCGCATCTTTGCTAGGACTCCTAGCTTCCGTGCCGCTGCTTTGGCCTTGGACTCAATGAACCGCCCGAACTTCATATTTTAGGATATCTCAACCCCCAACAACTGAAGGCGGTCGGTGTACTCCAGTGATAAATTTCAGAAAGAAAGAGCCAACGTGAGCTCTGCGAAATGCATCCTGTAGAAAACCGAAAGGCTGGCTACTTTGCGCCTGTGTTGTGAAGCTGGTAAGATTGGTTTGAACCAAATTTTGGTCACCAATAAGCCTCGTAGCACGCCTTTCTATTGAGTCCAAAGCTGCTAGGTGGCATTTTGCAGCACCAACCCATACTTGTTTATACTCTTATAATTGTTACCTGTAATTATAATTGTTTTGTTACCCTTTAAACCAGCAGATCGATGGGACTCAGATGGTGGGAATTTTGATAGGCCTTAATAACGTTACACAAATGGTATAATAAAAAAAAATACTTCAATATAAATAAAATGAGAACTTATAACCAATATAGTTGAAGTCAATTAAATACGCATTGTTAAGGATAACTCAAAAACTACTGCTCAGATCTTTTTATATGCCAAATTTATATAAGAGTTCTCAAAATCGGTTCACATATAAAAATACAGTCGAATTGAGTACCTCCTCCATTTTTTGATGTCGGTTTAAAATCCTATTAGAAAAGAATAGAATGGAATAGAATGATTTTTATTCAATATTGATTATTACATAATATTTATTGAAAGTCATTTTTTATTTACCATTTTTATTAAAATTAACGTTAACTAATTAAATCATATGCATCGCCGTGTAGTGGTGGCTACCTACTGGAACATTGTTGCTTATACCACAGAATAAATAATAGCACAAGGACTTATAGGCAGAAAAAGTGAAGAGGGCGTTAAACTAGAGCAAACATTGAGCCAGCCCATTCCTGCTGAAGTCACAAAACGCTATAAATTGGCTCTACCAACTAAAGTAATAATGACATTCCGTCAAAGCCCAGTTCCGAACTAACTGAATGTTATAATGGATGGACAGTCGTATGTGTTACATCGAGCATGGGTAGGCCAGGTGCTTATTGCCTCTGTGTTGCGTATACTTCATCATTATCAGCCCGTAAAAATTTATTTATAGATATGTGCCTCTCCCGTAGTAGGAATTTGCTTTAAACGTCAGCTTGTCAGGCGGCTTGAAAATCGTAGTACCTGACCTAATGCCTCGCACCTTTGACGGGGTTTTACATCATACACTTCATCATCATCATCGTCATCATTACATCCTTTCATAAGTCCACTGTTGAATATAGACCTCCCCCAAGGAATGCCACAAAGCTCGGTCCTGAGCCACCTGCATCCATCGACTTCCTGCATGTCTTACCAGGTCGTCACTCCATCTAGTGGGAGGTCGCCCTAAATTTCGCCTACCGGTACGAGGCTGCCACTCAAGAACCTTTCTTCCCCATCGGTTGTCGGTTCTTCGAGCTATATGGCCGGCACACTGCCACTTCAGCTTACTAATCCGTTGGACTATGTCGGTTACTCTGGTTCTACTGCGGATATCCTCATTTCTAAGTTTATCACGCAGAGAAACCCCGAGCATAGCCCTCTCCATAAATCATTACCATTACCTCTCCATCACACACTTAGCAGATTATAATATCTCTTACGCACTCGACAATATATCCATCCATCCTTCCACTACACATAAAGTTACTCCTGAACATAGATCTCCCTCATAGATTGCCTCATAGGGGGGATTTTGACATAGTTGACACGCTTGGCGAGCTGGTTGTCAATCGTAGTTTTTATTATTTTGAGTTGTGGTCAGGAAGATGCTGGTACCAATCACCTGGTTCAATTTCCCTCTATTGCTTCTTACGACACCCACGGGACAATATGAGGTAGTGGATATTCTTGCACCGCCACTACACGGTCATACATGACCGTGATTGTCTAGTGGTTAGAACCCTAAGATGTAACAATATACAATGTGTCACAAAAACCCTGTGGTTCCCTTTAAGTGCGTTATCAGAATCAGTATTGAAACGTAAAGAATTAACTTTTATTCAAAGAGCTTGAACATTAAAAAATTTAATTTTAATAAAAAAAATTGATTTGCAATTTGGTTTTATTACCTCTAATTGACATGAGCATCGGTGAAGGGGGTTTTTCACAATTCTCTTATTCTCCGGATAACGCAGAGGTAATAAAACCACATACAATTCGCAATTTCTTTTTTATTAAAATATTTTTTTAATTTTAAGTTTTTTGAAAAATAAGCTTATTTCTTTACATTTGAATACTGACTCTGATAACTCTCTTAACGGGAACCACAGGGATTTTGTTACATGTTGTATATCGTGAGATAATATCTTAAAGTTTGTACTATATTTGAAATTGATCAGGGCCATTATATAAAATTACCAATGGAGATCATGATATATCTTGTGTCATAGATTCCACTGGGAGCGCGTGTCAACGTTATTCGGGACGAGTCGAGCGCGATTCGAATGGCGTGTACCAAATAGCACCATGAGGAATACACCGCATCGCATCGTCTACTACGGGGCCTCAAGAAGTATTATCGGTTTCATCACGCAGTTCACGGGCGCCTCTGACACTTTCGAAGTCGAAAACTAATCTAGTCTTTTAGGTTTAAGCTCACGTACCTGTTTTCATTTAAACAAAATTATAAAATACATACCTATCTATTTGTATTATTTAAAATATCTATCTATCTATTATTGTGGTCCTGTAAGGTTTCCTTGTGGGATTTCGAATTTTTTACTGAATTCTTTGTTACATTTGCACCGTGCATAAAGACATTGTAATGATTTTTACTGGAAAAACATATTAACCTAATGTATTTTTGGCACCAATAATTACTATGATCTACATAATTTCTTTTTTAATTAAACCATTAAAAGGAAACCAAGACAAATAAAATTTTTATGAAGGCCATTTTGAGTTCCTGCTGTGATATGCTTAATATTTCAAACTTTGATTATATTAACAATTCTGATTCAGTTTATAATTAACATCACCATTGTTATAACCGAACCTATACTGACTTAATGTTAACGGATCAGTAGGCTGAAGTGACAATGAACCAGTCATATACAATTCGAAGAACTGACAAACAATGGGAATAAAGTTTTGAGGGGCAGCCGTTTGTAATATTGGTAAGCTGAGCGAGCCCACACTTCATGGAGTAATGACCTGATTAGACATACAAGGAGTTGATAGATGTAGATGGCTCAGGAGCCGCTCCTGGTATGGAGAAGGGAAATAAATGAACTATCTATGGAGAAAGGCCTATATTTTGCAGTGGTTTCTGTGATAATTATTAATGATGACATTGTTTATATTTACTATAAGTTACAATGTTATTTAAACGAACTTTATAATATTATTGTGCACTTCTTCAAGGCTGGAGTAATAAACAACCTAGTTAGTATGTACCCAAGAGTCCGTAAATAGATCTACCTTGTTTGGACCGATCAATTTACTATCTAGTGTTGTTCCACTTGCGCTCCATTTTTACAAACGCAATAAATTTTTGCGATTGCGAAAATAGAAATGCTATGAGTACAAGAAAAAACATCATATTGTTCGTTTATTAATGTGTAATTTATTTGCTATATCCTATTTTGTAATACATTTCTTTTAAATACGGACATTATATTCTTTTTCCTTTTTTCTTCTTTATTTTGTAGGCTGAGTGGAACTTGAGACTGTAAGTTAATTTCGTTTTATTTAAGGCTAATTTTTCAATTGTCAGTTAAAAGTTATCCATCACTTAAATTATAACATGACCGAATATAAAAGTGTAAAAATTGAGCTATTTTTTTTACGATGTAAAATTTTATATTAATGATTGAAAAATAACCTGAATGACTGAATGTAGAAGTGAAACAACTGAATTATTTTATTAATACAACTGTATTTTTTTATTTTGTTTCGTTATATTTTACGATATGAATAACTTTTATAAATTTAAAATTTAAATAAATTGTGTAAAACACAAAATTATTTGAATCCTGGTCTCTCGGCTGAGATTAACCTGCATTATAAGACATGTCGTCAGTGTCGTCGCTACCATCTCAAGGTTTTCCTTTATATTGTTACTAGCTTGGGGTTCGAGACAACTAAAACTGCTGAGTGAATTACCAAAATTGACACTTTAATTACAGAACACTAATTACAACTTAAGATCACCAAATAATAAAACACAATTGTTCTACTAATCACTTAAGTTGGCAGTTGTATCGCTTCGAAGTATTCGCTTATATCGCCAATTCAATACTGCCCCGGTCGTGGTCTATACCGGCCTTATATAGGGCCTCAGACAGTATCCAGAACCTTCTACTGTAGAAACATCTAGTATGTTCGTGTACATATCGTCGGTCCCGAAATCTCTAGAAGGATCTTGACTCTCCTAGTTCTGCTACTCGATACTAGAGGGCGCTAATGGTAAGTAGTGTTCCCATGTACAGGACATTAGTGGCGCGCAACAATATGTTTATAAAATAGTGTAATCCTCTCGGTAGAGAGTAATTGTGTTCTGTGGTGAAATATTTTATCATTTCTGATGTTGCCAGCTGACATCATACGTCAAATATTGTTTTTTTTTTAAATTAAATCATTATAACAATGTTAAAAAGATTCGATATGCAAGAATGTATTTGGTGTCCTCTCATCCTTACTATGTTCTATTATACCAACAGACTGACAGTGTGCTTCAAATGACTAAGTCCTACCTAGATATTATAAACTATAGTACTTATGGTTTTAGGTTCAGTTTTGATTGTGATTTTTCAAAACTACATTTTGCTTTTGTCACTTTGTTTTCCTTTTGTAAATATTTGATGCATTAGTTGGACAATAGCTCTGCGTAGTGTATTGGATGTACAATCATTGTGATATTCAAATGCAATAAGTAGTAAGTTATAAGTAGTTTTTTCACGTGTTCCCTAAGTTATGTAAAAAAGATTATTAAAGCGATGATTTGGTGTTTCAATGTTAAATTATCATTTTTTTCAAAATAATGCATATATGTGGGTCTATGCAAAAATTAAAAATGTAAGTAGCACATTATCTTTATAATTTCTAGGACAGTTTTTTTCTTCACCTGGCTAGCCATGGGTCTCTCCCGCTGCACGGAGTATGTGACATAATTGCCACGTTTGGTATATCGATTTGCGATTGCAGTACTACCATACCATACCAGCTGTCTAGGTATTTTACGTCTGGTATAACAGAACGGTTATATCGCTACCTGTCGAAAAGTGAGATTGTATTCAAATACTGGCACTTAATAGCCGTGTAGTGGCGGTGTCAAAATATGCACTACCCCATATCATCCCTTGGGTGTCGTAAGAGGCGTCACAGGGATATAAAATAGCAACTCAACGCTGCTGTGTTTCATATGGTGAGTGTAGAGAACCGGAGATCCTTTTTACTGGATACGAGACATTCCATCTTAGTCCTCACAGGTGACAACGCATCTGCATTTTGATCCGTAGCCGAGGATAGATGTTGATGTCTATGGGGCGCAGCAACTACGTACCATCAGGTGGACTGTGTGCTTGTTTGTCACCATTATCCTATAAAAAAACAAATCAGGAGATGGGCAGAAGCGTCTTCCTAATAATGGCTAGAAAAACTGCGGTTACCAACCCAATTGCAAAGCGTGGCAACTGGCAACTTTGACAAATATCGCCTCCATGGGGCAATTTATAGGGGAGGCCTATATTCAGGCGTGGACTTTAAAAGGCTCTAACGGTAATGGAACTGGCACGTAATAAGAAAAAAAAAAAGTCTAATTTTCTTGTGATATACTATGTCGTTTTTTTCAATGACCGCGTGTTCAGAGTGATTGGATTTTGACGCCACGGTAAGAGTACTATTCAAAACGTAAACGTAAAGATAAACGCTGACAAATAATTCCACTCTTGTGTGCGTATGTCGGAAACATAGGGGACATACTGAGGTTCTGGTTGTCTGATGGCAGAAAGGGGGAGGCAACAGTTAAGTTATGTAATTTTATACATGAGGTCATGATCGCTTTCTTGATTCTATACATTCTATTTTTAATCCATGGAGTGGCGGTGTAATCATATCCGAATTTCGCTTTTTTCTCTCTTTGGTAATGGACTCGTACTATTATACTTTTGCCAGTGTCAAGTATTATAAAATTATCTTATTATAATAATTTGTTTAAAACCTCTCCAAAATATATTGATACGTTAGATTGGAAAGTTTTTCGGATGTTTTGACGGCAGCTTGACCCAGCAAAAAACAATCAATAACGACAGTACCTCGAGGCGCCTTAAACAGACACGTTATCTCGAAGTTCACAACACCAACGGAGCACTTGTTTCATCGTTTACACTACTAGTTCCCATGGGCTGGTATTTAATACGCAAAATCGCACCACTTTAACATATCGGAATCAAATTCAAACCATTAATTATACAATAAAACAATAGCAACAATCCGCTGACGGTCAAGAACCCGCCAAAATTAAAAAAAAAAAATTTTTAAATAAAGAAAGAACAAGCAGGAAAAAAGAAAGACCGCGATGTTTAAAACTTTTTACCGCCGTGCAATCTTAGTCGGCACATTAATGATCGGTGCAAATTGGTGACGAGCTATTAATCTTTCTTTTAAATGAAATGTGCATGGTTTTATTGCACTAACTTAATTATGTAATATGTATAGATATTTATTAGTCAAGGGTCATAAACTTTTAACAATCAGCCGCGTAAGGTGATAAGCTTTTGTTTGGAATTAGTTTATCTTTCATTCGACCCGCAAGTCTCACAGTTTTACGCGGACAAGTTGGTGAGACAAATAGTAAGTTGTGTATTAAAAAGAAGTTAATGTAACAAATTAACATCAGCAATTAAATTTAAGGTATGTTTTTACAGAAAAGACGATCTATGACATTAAATTTTTATACATTTTTCTTTGACATTTTTGTCCAGTATTTTTTTTTTGCTTAATAAATTTACAATTTATATTAAAAGTATTAGTTTCTGTATCGCCAGTAGAATACTCGTAGAATACCAGTCGTATTAGAAGTCAAATACCTGAAGATAACAGTTTTATTTATAAAAAAATATGCTAGTGGAAATAATTATAAATAAAAACTTTAAAAATACTTACTATTATAACAATTTTAAAAATTATGTAGTAGATAATACAATGTTTATATTTGTATTAAGTAATTATGAGATATGTGTAGATATCTTTATTATTGAGTAACAAATGAACTAGCAGTCTATCAGAACACCAAACAAAGAAGGTCACGGACACGAACCTCTGAGACCTAAGACTGCTTGTCATACTGGTTCTGTTTTCTTTTAAATCGGAACTTAGAAGTGGGTAGCTATACTGATGCGTGGCGGCAGAAAGAGGGTATCACCTAAACCTGGTAACAAAATTACTCCATTGCAGATAAGGAACCGAACCACCGAGTGAATGAAGTGTGAATTGTGTAGTTTTGTAGGTATTTAATACCTACAATAAAACAGTTAACACTATCCTTATATTATCTTTTGTTGTCTGTTTGTTGTTCCGCAACATGGAACAATTAATTAATTGCCATATATCAAGTTTAGGTAAACGTAAGATAAGAAGACAGAAATAATTTTGTTACTTAGGGAACAATGTTTACACTTCCTGGTACAAATGGCAGTATTTTTAATAATTTATTTAAATTTTTAAATTACTCTTAAATGGCGGGAAATTTACTCTGAATATCTGGAACCAAGACCTCTCCCGTTGTATAGTCTGTTCACTAAGATAGTGTCGGTACACCTAGAGGCGCACTTAATATTTTGCTTTTATTTTATTATTTTTTATTGTATTTGTGAATAAATGTGTTATATTCTAAGAATAAAATAGAATTCTTATGGTTATTGAATAAAACTAATTTTACGGATTTTATCGCGTTTAATTAACTTATTTTATATTCCCGACGTTTCGGTTGCTTTCCAGCAACCGTGGTCACGGGGGACTGAGGTGATTGACGTCCCGATGTCAGAGTTAAACCGGAGTACCTTCAGCTTTTTTAATTGATAATTTTGGTCCGATCTACGCCACTACACGGTAAATTTTTAAATTTTTATAAAACATAATTGCTATTCATCAGCTAACTAAATCATGGCCGCTCCGAAGCCGGTGACGAAGAAACTCATCAATTCACCGGAAACATGTGTGGATGACAATTTACGCGGCGTGGTGGCCGTGTACCCTGGACTTCATCTGCATCCGAAGCATCGAGTGATCACTTTGAGAACAAAGGTAATCATAAAAATAATTTAACCGCTTTTTTGCAGTCCGCAACAGCCCACTAAGAAGCATTTATAGAAGAATATATATCTAGTTCTGTGCGGGATTCGAACCTGGAAAATAATATGTATAACGAATAGTCTTACTCGTAATCTTAATTATAACTTACTCCGTTGGTTTAATGGTTGCTGGGTACGAAGTCCTGGTCAAGCCAAAATCAGTTTCTGGGTTTATTTGTTGAGAATTTTTTGTAGTAGCTCTGGAGTCGGCAAGCCACCTCCTTGTCTTGAAAAGCGCGTAAAGCTGAAATTTCTGCGCCTTATCTCTCCCTGATCGTATTGGATTACTGTCTTTTTGGACTATACTTGAGGAAGTAGAGAGTACACCTGTTCACACATAAATCGTAACTTTTTTACATTAAAACATAAGATAACAGGGTTAGACTGGTAGAAACTGCCAATAGGCATTAAGTCCACCATTTGCAATCTAACAGTTGATAAGTTAAAGTTACGTTCCGTTGCTGACAACAGGCCTCCTCTTATTTCTGAGTGGGTTTTTGGGGCAAAGAAGTGCTCGCTGCGCTGCCCCAACGAGTGTTGGCGAACTTCACGTCTTGGAAAAATATTTTTTCTTATTTCTCAGATAATATATAGTTTCCTAACGATATTTTCACATTTATATTACTTTTTTTTTAGCACGTGGTAAATCAGCATTTAAAATTGCAATTAACAATTTCATTGGTGCCGGCGGGGATCGAACCTGGGTTGCTCGCGTACTGTGATACAGCGAGAGAACCTTAAAATAAAGAATGAATAAACAAAATAAATAAATATAACTAAACGCCTTAAATGTTGATTCTAAAATTGTAACGGTCACCTAATAATTGTCATTACAAATTTTTCTTTTGAAATTTTAGACTGATTCCGGAAGAGTAGCTGTCCTCGGTGGGGGAGGGTCAGGACATGAACCGTTCGCTGCAGGTAAACAAATCGGCTACATTTCGAAAATTGCGATTCTTAAAGTTAAAATAATAGAGATTTATCATCATCATCATCACCACAGCTAATCATAGTCCGCTGAATACAGGCCTCCCGTAATGATTACTTCATAGGTGGAATATTTGCTATAGATCACGCTTGGCAGGCGGGTTGACAACAACAGACTTATATTACTTTGAGTTGTAAATTTGCCATAGATCACGCTTGGCAGGCGGGTTGGCAACAACAGACTTATATTACTATGAGTTGTATATTTGCCATTGATCACGCTTGGCGGGCGGGTTGGCAACAACAGACTTATATTACTATGAGTTGTATACTTGCCATAGATCACGCTTGGCGGGCGGGTTGGCAACAACAGACTTATATTACTTTGAGTTGTATACTTGCCATAGATCACGCTTGGCGGGCGGGTTGGCAACAACAGACTTATATTACTATGAGTTGTATACTTGCCATAGATCACGCTTGGCGGGCGGGTTGGCAACAACAGACTTATATTACTATGAGTTGTATATTTGCCATTGATCACGCTTGGCGGGCGGGTTGGCAACAACAGACTTATATTACTATGAGTTGTATACTTGCCATAGATCACGCTTGGCGGGCGGGTTGGCAACAACAGACTTATATTACTTTGAGTTGTATACTTGCCATAGATCACGCTTGGCGGGCGGGTTGGCAACAACAGACTTATATTACTTTGAGTTGTATACTTGCCATAGATCACGCTTGGCGGGCGGGTTGGCAACAACAGACTTATATTACTTTGAGTTGTATACTTGCCATAGATCACGCTTGGCGGGCGGGTTGGCAACAACAGACTTATATTACTTTGAGTTGTATACTTGCCATAGATCACGCTTGGCGGGCGGGTTGGCAACAACAGACTTATATTACTATGAGTTGTATACTTGCCATAGATCACGCTTGGCGGGCGGGTTGGCAACAACAGACTTATATTACTATGAGTTGTATATTTGCCATTGATCACGCTTGGCGGGCGGGTTGGCAACAACAGACTTATATTACTATGAGTTGTATACTTGCCATAGATCACGCTTGGCGGGCGGGTTGGCAACAACAGACTTATATTACTTTGAGTTGTATACTTGCCATAGATCACGCTTGGCGGGCGGGTTGGCAACAACAGACTTATATTACTTTGAGTTGTATACTTGCCATAGATCACGCTTGGCGGGCGGGTTGGCAACAACAGACTTATATTACTTTGAGTTGTATACTTGCCATAGATCACGCTTGGCGGGCGGGTTGGCAACAACAGACTTATATTACTTTGAGTTGTATACTTGCCATAGATCACGCTTGGCGGGCGGGTTGGCAACAACAGACTTATATTACTTTGAGTTGTATACTTGCCATAGATCACGCTTGGCGGGCGGGTTGGCAACAACAGACTTATATTACTTTGAGTTGTATACTTGCCATAGATCACGCTTGGCAGGCGGGTTGGCAACAACAGACTTATATTACTATGAGTTGTATATTTGCCATAGATCACGCTTGGCAGGCGGGTTGGCAACAACAGACTTATATTAATTACTATGAGTTGTATATTTGCCATAGATCACGCTTGGCAGGCGGGTTGGCAACAACAGACTTATATTACTTTGAGTTGTATATTTTCCATAGATCACGCTTGGCGGGCGGGTTGGCAACAACAGACTTATATTACAATGAGTTGTATATTTGCCATAGATCACGCTTGGCAGGCGGGTCGGCAACAACAGACTTATATTACTTTGAGTTGTTAGCACGAAGATTCTACTGGTACTGGCCATCTCCTTGAGTTTACCTCTATCGTCTCTTACGACACCCATTGGATGATATGTATGTATTGTAGTAGATTTTCTGACGTCGCCATTACATGTGAAAAAATTGTAAGTACTATGCAGGGGCGTAGCTACCGCCGTATCAGCCGTATCAATGATACGGGGCCCCCGGGCTACAGGGGCCCCGAACGTGTGTAAACAAAAATTCCACTTCTATGGGACAGGAAAGGCTATCACTATCGTCTACAGAAGCAAAGAATTTAGAAAAACTGAAATCGTCTTCAGCTATGAATGCCACCGAATCGTCTTTAGCTATGTTCGCTGAACAAAAGGCAAGAAAAGTGTATATTTGATTTTAATTGTTTGGCTAGCTTAGTTCCTAGGGGTATTAATTGTAAGTAAAAACAAATATCCCCGTGTAGTGGCGGGTAAGAATAGTCACTACCCCATATCTTCCCGTGGGTGTCGTAAAAGGCGACAGAGGGAAAGTGAGGCAGAGGATGGGCAGCAGCATCTTTCTGATAACAGCAAAAAACCAATAAAAAAACTGCGGTTCCCAACCCGCTCGCCAAGCGTGGCAACTATGGCAATATACCCCCATGAAAGTAACGAAGAGACGGCCCCAGTCCCCGGCGGCTCCGCTATTCCTGGCTACGGTGGCGACCATGGTAACGGCGGGGCAGGGGGTGCTAAGAATCACCGGTGGAGGTTCGGTTGCCACCTACGACGACTCGACCTGGCACCTTATAACGCACGCACCCTGAGGACTGACGAGAAGATCCTGGAGCTGGAAGAAGAGATAGACAAGTTGCGCTGGAATATCATAGGATTATCCGAGGTCCGAAGAGAGGGGAGGACACGGTAATCCTCGAATCCAGCAACTTGTTCTATCACCGGGAGGGCGACCATCTGTCCCAAGGAGGTGTCGGATTTATCGTCCACAAGTCTCTCGTTAACAACGTTGTAAAGATTGGAATCACCAAACGGTATTAGCTGAAGGTTATACAGGTTTACGCACTAACTTCGGCACACCCCGATGAGGAGGCGGAGGCAATGTATGAGGATATCTCTAGAGCCATGCATTCCTCCAAAACCCACTATACGGTGTTAATGGGAGACTTCAACGCAAAACTAGGTACAAGAGAAAACGGTGAGCTGAAAGTAGG
Source organism: Parnassius glacialis (assembly GCA_033319125.1). Lineage (NCBI taxonomy): Eukaryota > Metazoa > Arthropoda > Insecta > Lepidoptera > Papilionidae > Parnassius > Parnassius glacialis. Next base: position 48,291,604 of record JAVANC010000010.1, read on the forward strand.
GAAATTCGGAATAGGGCAACGGAACCCAAGGGGCCAGCAGCTGACCGACTTGATGGAGAAAGACGGACTCTTTATGATGAAATCTTTCTTCCAGAAGCGGCCTCACAGTAAGTGGACCTGGTCGGCTCCGACGGTTCGACAAAAAATGAGATTGACTTCATTATGACGACCAGAGAAATATAAGATAATCCAAAGTCCCGAAACCTTTCAGCTCGAGCTACAAAACCGTTTTCAGTGCCTAGAAGACTGCAATGAAGTGGACGATATGAATGACAAACTCGTGGAAATTGTCCATGCGGTCGGAGCTAAGTTTTGCAAGACCCGCCGCAGAAGAACACAAAAACTCTCCGATCACACTCTTAATCTCATTGCTGTTAGACGGGATATGAAGCTGCAGTCTTCAGTAGATTTGACAGCATACAGGCAACTGAACAGACAGATCTCCAAATGCATGCGGCGGGACTTACGCAACTTTAATACTGTTCGTATTGAAGAAGCGATCGAGCGGAACCAGGGCTCTAAAGTCTTTGCTAGAGATCTGTCTGCCAGAAAGAGCCAACTGTCGAAGCTGAAGACCGAGTGTGGCAGCGTCGTTTTCGGGACACCTGAGATTTTTAGGAAGATTGAGAGGTTCTATGGGCAACTGTATACATCATCGTTGGAGCCACACGCAAGTGTGAGTAACGATCCAAGAGCGAGTCTTATCCGACACTATTCCGATGATATCTCGGGGTCAGTCTGACCGAGATTAGAATGGCTCTCCAGCACCTTAAAAACGGGAAGGCCCCAGGCGATGATGGAGTTACAGCGGAGCTTCTGAAAGCGGGTGGAAAACCCGTACTTGAAGTCCTTCAGAAGCTGTTTAGTTCCGTTCTCCATGGTGGCATTACACCGGAGGCGTAGAGCAGAAGTGCGGTGGTCTTGTTCTTCAAGAAAGGTGATTACGCTCCCTTGAAGAACTACAGACCGATTTCCCTTCTGAGCCACGTCTACGTGCTGTTTTCGAAAGTCATCACGAATCGTCTCGCGCGCAAACTTGACGACTTCCAGCCTCCAGAACAATCCGGTTTCTGAAAAGGCTTTAGCACCATAGACCACATACGTACCCTTCGGCAAATTGTACAGAAGACCGAAGAGTACAATTTGCCACTATGTCTGGCGTATGTGGACTATGAGAAAGCCTTTGATTCCGTCGAAATTTGGGCGGTGCTGCAGTCCATTCAGCGGTGCCAAGTTGACTGTCGGTATATCGAAGTGCTGAAGTGCTTGTACAGTAGGGCTACGATGGCTATCCGAGTACAGAACCAGAATACGAAACCTATCCAATTGCAGAGAGGTGTAAGACAGGGTGACGTTATATCCCCGAAACTCTTCACCGCTGCATTGGAAGACGTTTTCAACTATCAATTAACTAAAAAACAATTAACATCAATGGCGAGTACATCACTCATCTTCGATTTGCCGACGATATAGTCCTTATGGCAGAATCGCTGGAGGACCTAAGCACTATGCTCAATGACCTCAATAGTGTTTCCCAACGGATAGGTCTTAGATGAACATGGACAAAACAAAGATCATGTTTAATGTCCATATCACACCTATGCCGATAGTTGTTGGGAGCGCTAAGCTTGAAGTTGTTGACGAGTATGTTTACCTGGGACAAATAGTCAGACTAGGTAAGTCCAACTTCGACCGAGAGGTCTATTGGTGGATTCAACTCGGTTGGGCAGCGTTTGGGAAATTACGGCACATCTTCTCGTCAGGTATACCTCAAAACTTGAAAACGAAACTGTACAACCAGTGCGTGTTGCCAGTGATTACCTATGGAACTGAGACGTGGTCCTTCACTTCTGGCCGGATGAGGAAGCTTAAAGTCGCTCAGTGAGCTATGGAGAGGGCTATGCTCGGAGTTTCTCTGCGTGATAAACTTAGAAATGAGGATATCCGCAGTAGAACCAGAGTGACCGACATAGCCCAACGGATTAGTAAGCTGAAGTGGCAATGGGCCGGCCATATAGCTCGAAGAACCGACCATCGATGGGGAAAATAAGTTCTCGAGTGGCGGTCTCGTACCAGCGGACGAAGTGTAGGGCGTCCCCCCACTAGATGGAGTGACGACCTGGTAAGATATGCAGGAAGTCGATGGATGCAGGTGGCTCAGGACCGTGCTTTATGGCATTCTTTGGGGGAGGCCTATGTTCAGCAGTGAACTTGTGAAGGGCTGTAATGATAATGAATAACGAATAATCAATAATATATAATAATTTTAAATCAAAGCAAAAACGCTTGTTTTGTTCCTTTTATGAAATCTTTACTCTTCATTGGGGCCCCAAAACAAATTTTGATACAGGGCCCATCTAAGGCACGCTACGCCACTGGTACTATGTCACGAAAAAGAAGGCCAAACTGGCCTCTAAAAAGCTTGGCGTGCTCAGCAAAGCACACACGCACAAATTCCTTGTGGAATCGATTACCACCAGCAATTTTCTGGACCGATACGACTTAAGGACCTTCAAGAAAAGAGCCTACTCTTTTTTAAACGGTTGTTCATGGGCGGCGGTAGTCACTTACAATCAGGTGAGCCGCATGATCGTTTACCCCTTCTCCTATAAAAAAAAACTAAAAATATGTCATAATCCAATATTTTAATGTAACGGAATTTTTTGAATGTTATTTTCATCCTCTTCAAAACGTCGGATTGATTTGAAACTTCGCACACTTATGAAGGACCAATGGAAATGCAATAGTTTAAATATTTTGTCACATTATCCTTGCCAGGATTCTCAGGATTTGCGAGTAACTCATAAAACAACTCCGATTTCTGCCAGTTCAATCTACTGTAAGCCGCCCGCGTAAAAAACATCGTTTCAAAACAAATACGCTTTTGTAGTTAGCCACACTAAAAAAAAGAAAATAAATAATAGGTTTAAAAAAAAATGAAAAAAACACGCTTTTGTAGATAACCGAGATGGGGTGCTTGATGTCATTTGTAAATCATGTGTAAATATTTTGTGGATATTTGAAAAATTATCTATTTTCTTATTTTACACTAATAAAAAATTATTTTCTACTCTTTAGTTCGGTTATCTACAAAAGCGTGCTCTTTTAGTTTTTTTAACTATTATTTATTTATGCTAATGTGACGTGTGGTGAAAGGAATATATCTCTCCAATTTGTTGACTTAGGCTGGCTTTTCACTATGGGATATAATATATATTATATCCCGAAATATAAATTATATCCCGCAATTGGCGTTCACACTGTGTTCAAACGGTGTGCGGGTTACAGGGGGCAAAATATAATATGAAAATATCGCTCGGTCGATCGAAAAAATATTTATAGCTAGAGATGTAATATATATTATAGCTAAGTGTAAACGGTTCCATATGAAATGTATGGTGAGCGATATTAATTTATATCTCGAGATGTAATATATATTATATTATATCCCGTAGTGAAAAGGGGGCTTTACACAGTCAAACAGTGGCGGTTTAATAATATCCACTACCCTACATTATCGTCCCGTGTGTCGTTAGAGGCGACACTGGGAAACGAGATAGGCAGCAACGTCTTAGCATAGTCTTCACGATAACAACTCAATATAATTAACATTTTATACGTGGTAGAGCCATGCCGCAGCTATATTAGTAGTATAGTTGTAGCACGAATGGGTCGGCTCGACCGGGGAAGGACCACGCTGTCACAGAATACCAGCGTTAAATAGCAGCTTAACATTGCTGTGTTTCGTTTGGTAAGTGTAGAGAACCGGAGACCCTTTTTACTGGAAAAGAGGCATTCCATCTTAGTCCTCGCGGGTGACAACGCATCTGCATTTTGATTCGCAAACGAGGATAAATGTAGATGTCTATGGGCCACAGCAACCGCTTACCATCTGGTAGACTGTGTGCTCGTTTGTCACCCTAATACTATAAAAAAAAACAAGTGGTTAAATTAAAAATTTTGTACAGCCGACTTCAATATAAATTATTAAGGATAACTCAACAACTACATGCCAGACCTTGATCAAATTTATATGGGAACACATGAGAAGCACCAGCTTTCAAATAACAAAGAATCGCTGAAATCGGTTCTCCACGAAAATGGTTATGAGGTAACACAATTTAAAAAAAAACATACATTCGAATTGAGTGCTTCCTCCTTTTTAAAGACAGTTGAAAACTTTTTTTATACGATAGGGTGACAAACGATCACACAGTCCACCTGATGGTAAGTGGTCGCTGTGACCCTTAGTCATCTACATCTTCATCCAGCCGGTGTTGTTACCCTTGAGGACTAATATGGAATGCCTCGTTACCAGTAAAAAAAGGTCTCCTACACACGGCACAGCAGCACTGTTTTGCTCTTTCACGTTGATATTCTGTGAAAGGTAAGAGCGTGGTCATTCACCGGTCGGGCCGACCCATTCGTGCTACAGATATATACAGGGTTATTTTTCAAAGAGTAGTCAAATTGTAAACTTAACTTCAAATATATAATTAATGATATACCGTTATTGCAGTGAAAATACGAGTAAATAAGGCTTCTACTTTTATTTGAAGTTATCCCAAATTGAATGTTATTTATGGGCAACAACAATTTTACCTACTGATCGACCCTTATGAATGTGTGCGTGCGCAGTAAAATCAATTAAAATAATGCATTACCACGCCTTTTGAACTTAAAAGATAAAAGGACAGAATGTTTTTGATATTTTTAAATTATTTCTTCTTCACCATTTGCCTATATTACTTTTTTATAGTATAGGGTGACAAACAAGCACACAGTCCACCTGATGGTAAGTGGTTGCTGCGGCCCATAGACATCTACATCTATCCTCTATTACAAATCAAAATGCAGATGCGTTGTCACCCGTGAGGACTAAGATAGAATGGCTCATTTCCAGTAAAAAGGGCCTCCGGCCACCTGCACTCACCAAGCGAAACGCAGAGGTACACCTCTATTTCACGCTGGTATTCTATGAGGTCGTTGTACCACCCTGGTTCGAGTTGGTCCATCCATGCGACAGCAAAACCTGCCGCGTGGCTCTACCACTGTTAACTTATTCTGAACCTCTGCAAATTTGGCCGGTTATTGCAAAATAACTTTGTTTATCTGCAGCGTGGTTGGCTATACCACGTATATGAGATAAATAAACATTGGACGGTTCCTTGTTATATAATATTTAGCCGAAAATCTAATAAAAACATCGAACTGGTGTTTACATAAAAATTTCATATTAACAACTAAAACTTTATCTTGCAGGTTTAGTTGGCTTGGGCATGTTAGACGGCGCGGTCGCCGGAGGAGTGTTCGCGTCTCCACCAACTGGTCACGTACTATACGGGATCGCACAACTGTACAAATATAATTCAGGTATTTTTCATATAAAATTAAGAGTGACAAGCGAGCAAATAGTCCAAGTGGTGAGTTGATGCTGTGCCACATAGACATCTACATCTATCCTCTACAAACGAGCACACAGTCCACCACAACACATGAATGATATGAAATTACATGAACGCCTCGCTCGTTACCAATAAAAAAATGTCTCCAGTTGAAAGAGAAAGAAGAGAAATTCAATTTTTCTTTCCAATCGTATTCCCTCATAGATTCATTATGTTAAAAAAAATGTAATGGATTTCTCTCGAAGAAATCATTTTCAGAAAAATAAGATCGCCTGGACTTATTGTTGTTGTACTTATTCTCAATATTAAACTTAGTTGAAGGATAAAGAAGAGAAACCCAATTATTCTTTCCGATCATATTCACTCATAGATCCATTATATTAAAAAAATGTAATGGATTTATCTCGAAGAAATCATTTTCAGAAAACTGTTGTACTTATTCTCAATATTATACTTTATCCATTCTGTATTTGGAGAATAAAGAAGAATGAAAAAATTTAAACTCATCACCCCATAATGCTGGTGAATGTCTAAAGAAGCGATTTAAGAATGTAGATACCATTTAACCAGATCCGCTTGACAAGAGAGTTAAATAACCTTTAGAGATGGTAACAATGATATTTATACATATATCACTAGATAGCCACAATGACGATGAGATTTTTATTCCAGGAGGAGTAATTGTTATCATCGGAAACTACACCGGAGATCGATTGAACTTCGGTAAGGCTATCGAGAAAGCCAAGATCGCTGGCATAAAGGTAAGTTATTAATTTGAATTTAATCATTGGTTCAGCGTAACAGTTTATTTTTAATTTGTTATATGTTGTATTATACATGGTAGAGCCATGTTGCTGCTATTATGGTTGTAGCACGAATGGATCGGCTCGATCGGGGAAGAATCACGCTCTTACAGAATACCAGCTTAATACTGTTGTGTTTTATATGGTTAGTGTTAAGACCCGGAGAACCTATTTACTGGAAAAGAGGCATTCCATGTTAGCCCTCAGGGGTGACAACGCATCTGCATTTCGAATCTTATTCGAGGATGGAGTAAGATGTCTATGAGCCACGGCATCCCCTTACCAACAGGTGGCCTGTGTGCTAGTTTATTACCCTTATTCTATAAAAATAATCCTTTTACGTATCACGTTTTCCTTGACTGTAGTCCGATTTCTAAGGCATTCGTCGTTATTTATACGTATCGCATCCAAACAAATTTTATCGGACGCTTAAAAGTATATATTATAGATTCTGTAGCATATAAACCAAACACATAAATATAAACATAAATAATAACTTCTCACTGCCTCATTCACTCTTTCTACGATATCCAAACTACCGAAGCATTCCTTGCTTAATCACAACATATTCTTACTAACTAAACTTTTCTCTTATCACACATTTTTTAAACTCTATCACATGTTACAAGAGTCACTAACACAGCGTTGTGAATTGCCATACTTGTTTCTTTACTCATTCTGACTTCTCACGATAGAGAGTAGAACCCTATTTACTCTGTGTCTCTCTCTCTCTCTCTTCGTTCTATATCTTTATCATTTCTACCATCCCTTCTATACGGGCCATTCTCAGAAACGGACTTAAAATTCTAAAAAAAATATTTTTTATTTTGATATGATTCAAAGTAGTATCAAATGAAAGGTATCTTATCTTGCTAAATGGAGCACATAAAAGCCAATGTACTTTCACTGTAGTTTTCACAAAAAACATGAAAAATGAAAACACCTCTCCACGGAAGTGACACAACTCCACGGTAGTGACATATTTGTATAATTTTAATAAATTATTAATGATTTATGGACGAATAAAACGATATTTTTTAAATTATTATATGTATATAACTATCAGTTTGGTGTTTATTAATTTTAAGTATTAATTAAGTACGTATTTACGCTTAATTAATATTATGTTAATTATATCTATTACTAATAAGTTTTATAGGAACACATGTTGGTTAACAAAACTTTTATTCGGTTCTATCTGGTCACATAAGCAACATTTTAATAGTAATTAAATTATTATTAATCCACAGTATTTAGTTAGCATATAACTTGCAAAACTCTTAAGAAATAAAGTAACTGAGACTATTTAAATTATTATAAATGTGAAACCGTTATAATAAGTAGTAACAACTTAATCATATTTAGAAAAAAATAAAACCAAGCAATGAATCTGATTCATTAAAATAATCTTGGCGCAGATGAGGGAATGAACGTAATAATATTTTTTTACATTTCTTCGACCGCAATGTGATTGTAATAAATAATAGTAATAACTACAATCAGAAACATTTTTACACTGTGGCCAAACGAACTCCGTGTATTCTTCATCACACGTGTCAACTGGAATCAATCTTGATATAATACTAAAACTTTTGTTTATAGAAGTAAGGTGACCAAAGAGCACCCAATTCACTGATGGTAAGTGGTTGTTGTGGCCCATAGACATTTACATCCTTGATTACGAATCAAAATAGAGATGCGTCGTCACCCCTGAGGACTAAAATGGAATGCCTCTTTTGAAGTAAAAAGGGTCTCCGGTTTTATACACTCACCACACGAAACACATCAGCATTAACTTGCTATTTTACATTCTCCCAGTACGCCCCAGTCGAGCTGACCCATTCATGCTACAACCAAAACATAGATTCAGCGTGGCTCTACCACGTAAAAGATTAGAGAATTATAATCCAGTACAGTGACAATTTAACCAGTGTAAAATATGTTTGAGTTTTTGCAGACCAATTTAATCAGTTGCCTTCGATCAATTCCCGAAAAGAAGTTACAGCTGTTATTTGAGTTCTGTCAAATATGTTGGATTCTTCAGTTACTATCATAGTATTTTCTGGCAGTTCATGTGGGATATCATGACTGGGGTTAGGAAGAGATTTTTCAGTTCTTATTACAGTATTTTCTGGCACTCTATGTGGAATGTCATGACTTGAGCCAGGAAGAGATTCTTTAACGATGGCACTTCGTGTATATACTTTCCTACTTTCCTATTCCATTATGAGATCAATTTCTATCACATTTTGCACAGCTAAGTCTTCTTAAAAGTATTAAGTCTAGTTTTGTTTTGGTATGATATAGTACTTACTACAACTACTTGATGAATCAAATATTCTAGGCGAGTAATTTTCTAACACTGATGGATATAGGTCTCTGTAAGATGACGAAATACGGCTTCAGACAGAACGAGATCATCTACTTAAAACCGGATGTTTAAATGTCTAACTAAATCTGGATCATTTTCAATGTCACTTTAAGGCGATCATCACGTAAACTCGATAAAAATCTTTTCCTAATTTTCCCTATTTTAGGTATGATTACTAAATTTTTCCCTGCATTTTCCATTTATTCTACAATTTTTTTGCCTCTTACGCCAATCTTGTTTATGTGTTTTTTTGTTTTCTTTCTGACATTTGATGAATAGATATAATTTTATTTTAGATTTCTATAACGTTCTCTTTCTGTAGCTTTAGCCTGTTCGTACAACTGTGAATTGAACTTTGTTTTTTCCGACGTCGCCTCTTGCATTCTTTTGTCTTGTGATTGATCTGTTCCTGATTTTTAGTGCTATAATTACCCTGGATCAAGAAATATTTACATATTACAATTAATCACATTGATAAATTTTAAATTACCAAAGAGCGATCACAGTACTGTCACATCCATGGACGTTAAGTCACCTCCGTGGATAATCGTAATCCACGTAGGTGACATCCATGGAAGTGAGATTTTAAACTTAAATACCGTTTTTTCGTAATCTTAAATGCTGATTACTAAAAATGACGAAATACCAAGATAACGTCTCTACAGTGGTCCATCATTTTACAATATTCGATAGACCTTAATTAAATTAATACTTTGTGATAAGTAATCCACAAAAGTGACTGAAATAGCATGCTAATTTTAAAAAATCTTACTTTATAGGTCTTTACTCCAAAATTATTATCCCAGCACAGACAAACTGTCAAAAATTTTCAAGATGGCATTGTATTTGTTGTCTGTATTCGTTCAGGAACTGTATTTACCGATTTATTGAATTGTGGCTGCGTTCAGTAAGTTTATCCATGGAGGTGATAATTTTTCCATGCACAAAAGTTATGAAATATTTGGAATCATTTATTTCATTTGTGTCATAATTATTTAGTGTTTTTTAGAAAGATTTTTCCATATTTTATTGTAAAAAAATATGAAATAATTTATTTATTATTGATATATATATATATATATATATATATATATATATATATATATATATATTATATTAGCCTATACTATCATAAACTGATTTTGCACACTACATGGAGGTGACATTTTCGTCATTTTCTTAATGATGATTAAAAACATATTTATGTTATTTAAGTTTTAATAAAAAATCCTGTTAATATAACCTACTTCAATTAATTGTAGATAGGTATTCTAGAAATAATACAAGTATTTCATTTTTTAATACAATTGCACAAAAAAAATTGCAAAAATGAGAATGGCCCATACACATTCTAATTACACAAACTCATCCACTTACTCAACCAGCTCCTTTTATTCCTCTTTTTCATTCTATTATTTTTACATATGATTTTTTTTCTCTTTCAAAACCGTAACAAAAGAAAATCGAAATTAAATGTAATCACCAATCACCCTTATACAATTTTACCGCTTTGCTTTTACTCCCTTCTTTTGAACTTTCAGGTCGAAGGTTTGATAGTGGGCGAGGACTTGGCGTCTAGCCACAACAAGACTGGTGGCCGAAGTATGGTGGGGGAGGTTATATTTTATAAGGTACCCCAACCCTTCACTATTTAAAGTGCAAAATAGAATCCTCACAGTCAACGGGCGGATTTCTGCTACAAGTAAATGATGTGTCGTTTATTTTTATTAGCGTATACGTGATGGTTATAGCACCATCTATTGAAGGCCGTTAGATCTTTTTCCGCAGACACTGCATATATTTTTACTACATGCTTGTCGGTGAAGGAAAGCATCATAAAGAAATCTACGCCCACAAATATACTATTCTAGTAGTGAATTAGGACTGAAAATGATAAACTAATATTTGGTTGAAAAATGCTCAAAAACTGATCTCGTATTATGAAATTTACGTCGAGTGTTATAGCTACTACGACTCTTAATGAGCGTTTATTACCATAATAATCAAAGTAACCATACACCAGAAACAGAAATAGAAACTTTTTTTATTCAGTATAGATTACAAATAATACTTATTGAAAGTCACTCTTTTGTTTAATTACCACTGGTTCGTAAAAAACCTTTGTTCTGGGAAGAAACAGCAAGAAACCCAGCGGGACTTTTTTTAAATAACAGTTTACAATCATGTTTGTTACACAATTAACCACACAAAACAAATTAGAAATAGCTTGATAGCGATCACCTCATTCCCAGGGGTTATTATCATCCATAAATTCCTTAATATCATAATAACCCTTTCTATACAAACTTTGCTTAATAAAGTTTTGAACTTTGAGCAGGTCAAATTTTGTATATTTTCTGGGGTTTTGTTGTAAAAGCGTATACATCGCCACAAGAGTGAATTACTGACTCGATGGAGTCGAGTAACTGGTACTACTAGCTTGAGCCTGTTCCTCTTGCAATCCCGTCAAGGTTGTTTGTGTTATGTGACTTTTTACTCGACTGCCCCAGAAGGGTAATGGTTTTCGAGTATGTATGTATGTATCCAAGTCCGTTTCTATGACAAGCTCTGCAACCCAGCGGCTTAATGGATTTTAACACATGGTTTTTCATTAGATTCACCTTAGTTGTGGAAGTTGATAGGTATATTAAAACCGGTATATATATATACTAGCTGACCAGGCAGACGTTGTTCTGCCCTTTCCGACGACCATATGTCCTAAAAAATCCTTAAATTCACAATAAAAAAAAATTGAGGGTCACTTATCGAGATAAAAACTATCCTATCTCTCAAGTTGGACCAAACTGCACACATCCTATATACAATCCAAATGCCGTAATCATCTGGGCTCACACTTGAATATAAATACCTATATATATAGCCTGGCGTCAGAGACAGGTACCGCTAAGTAGGATTGACGAAGTCATTGGGCTCTAGTTGTGTGAAACATTTCATTTAAATCAGTTCAGTAGTTTAGGAGTTCATCGCGGACAAACAATGTGACACGTAATTTTTATATATAATATCTAAAGATATACATATTTACTTATTATAAACCAGTGCTTGACCACAATCTTACCTGATGGTAAGTGGTGATGCAGCCCTAGATGATAAATCCCACTGTCTTAGCGTAACAAAAGCCTATTCACTCTTGTTTTGAAGACGTCCAAATTGTATTCGGGCGGAAAGATAGACGCCGGCAAATTATTCCACTCCTTTGATGTAGGTACACATTACGAAAGACGAAAACATATAAAATAATTATGATAAAAGTGGCATAGGATATTTTTTTCGCTTTTCAGTAAAATGTTATACGTAATCGGGTTTTTTATTTACTGCTTTATCCACTGGCTTGTATACTTTTCAGCTGTGCGGAGCGATGGCGCAAAAGGGATACGATTTGCTAACGATACGCAAAGTTGCAGTGGAAGCCAATAAATACATGGCAACACTCGGCGTTTGCTTGAGCGCATGCTCTTTACCCGGTACGTTTCTTTAAACTGTTAAACTGTGCTCGACTATTATTCTACCTGACGGTAAGTGGTGATGTAGTCGAAGACGGTGCACTTCGCACTGAATTAGTTTACTAAAAGCCTACTCACTCTTGCCTTGAAGCCACGCTAGTACTAGGCGAGAGTACTGTTACGAGCTTGGGGTTCGAGACAATTTAAAACTGCCGATTGAATTACCAAAATTGACACTTTAATTACAGAACACTAATTACAACTTAAAATCACACTAATAACAAAACACAATTGTACTACTGATCACTTTAGTCCGCACTTGTATCGCTTCGAAGTATTCCCTTGTATCGCCAACTCCACACTGACTCCGGTCGCAGTCTATACCGGCCTTAAATAGCGCCTGAGATAGTTCCAGAACTTTTTACTGTAAAAACATCTGGAATATTCGAGTACATACCGATCCCGGTTGACTAGGTGTAGAAATCTTGACTCTTCTAGTTCTGCTACTCGATACTAGAAGGCGCTAGTGGTAACTAGTGTCACCATGTACATATACATATAATCACGCCTCTTTCCCGTAGGGGTAGGCAGAGACCACTTCTTTCCACTTGCCACAATCCTTACATACTTGTTTCGCTTCGTCCACTTTCATTATTCCCTTCATACATGCTCTTCGGTTTAGGGTACACTTGACCTGGCCTTTTTTCAAGACGTCCTTGATTTGATCTAGAAACGTCCGCCTAGGTCTACCCCTTCCAACACTTTCATTCACACTTGCCTTATACACCTTTTTCATCAAACGTTCTTCATTAATTCTCTCGACATGGTCAAACCACCTCAGCATACCTTTCTCAGTTTTTTGTACCAGGCACCATAGTACCATGGTACCAAGGTACCATGTACCAGGCATTAATGGTGGCGCGCAAGAGTACTATAGTAAGCTAGTTGCTAAGAGCCTGTCTGAAAAGGTAGCACTCTCTTACCTATTTATGTAGCCTAATAGCAGCTTGCGTGCTGTTTTCTGGTGTGAAGGGTATAGTGCCAGTGTAATTACAGTCTGTAAGCCATTCCGTCTTGGTCCTTAGAGATGATAACGCATTTGTAGCATTACCTGCTCGAAGTTGACTACAGAAATGTCCTTGAGCTGTAGTAGTTATTTACCATCAAGTTTTTTTTATAGTAAAGGTGACAAACGGGCACACAGTCCACCTGATGGTAAATGGTTGCTGTGACCCATAGACATCTACATCTATCTTCGTTTGCGAATTAAAATGCAGATGCGTTGTTAGCCATGAGGACTACGATGGAATGCCTAGTTTCCAGTAAAAAGGGTCTCCGGTTCTCGACACTCACCTTCCGAAACACAGCAGTGTTAAGCTGCTTTTTATGCCGGTATTCTGTGAGAGCGTGATCCTTCCCCGGTGGAGCCGACCCATTCGTGCTACAACTATACTATTAAGGGTAAGGGGAGCCCCTCCCCAGTACAGGAACAGTATTCCATGTGAGGCCGAACCTGCACCTTGTAAAGTTGCAGGCGGTGTGCCGGCATGAAATAATGTCCCACTTTGCTGAGCACGCCAAGCTTTTTAGATGCCAATTTGGCCTTCTCTTCCAAGTGACCACGAAACTGCACGTCACTCGATATGTCGACTCCGAGGATTCCGATACAGGCTGAGGCAAGAAGGGGAGTGCCTTGAAAGGGATTCTTTTTAGCGGTAAACGCGCAAACTTATGTCTTCTGAGGATTAAACTGGACTAGATTTAGTCGCCCCCAATCCGAGACTTTGTTCAGCAAAGACTCGAGACTTCATACACAAGTTTGTTCCGGTATTCGGCGACGTTTTCCCGAGAAATATTGGCACGGCCGGTGTATAGAGCATCACCAGTGCCGTCATCCGTATAGCAATGAATGTTACCAGTTAACAATATATCATTGATATGCAGAAGAAACAGCGTTGGTGATAGCACACAGCCTTGTGGAACACCAGCGTTAATAGGCTTATAGTCCGAGCATGCACCGACTACAACGACCTTGATGCTCCGATCTGCAAGGAAGCTGGTGATCTAATTGCATAATTTCTCGGGAAGCCCATAGGAAGGGAGCTTCGAAAGAAGCGCTTTGTGCCAAACCCGATCGAAGGCTTTCGCAATGTCCAAACTAACGGCCAACGACTCCCCCTTGGACTCCACTGCCTCTGCCAATATATGGGTCATGTAGACCAGAAGATCACCAGCTGATCGACCCCGACTAAAACCGTACTGGCGGTCACTAATCAGCTAGTGATTCTCAAGATACCGCATGAGCTGGCAGTTAATAATGGATTCGAGACGGAGACGGGTCTGAGCGGTCGCCTTTTTTAGGGATCGGGTGGACAAAAGCTGTCTTCCATGAATTCGGAACTACGCCTTGGGAGTAGGAGTACCGGAAAAGACGCGTTATGACCGGTGCCAACGTCCTCAGCACAATTGGGGGGATTCCGTCAGGCGATCTCGACTTCTGGATGTCCAGGGAGAGGAGTGCTTTGCGAACCGAGCGCTGTGAGAACAGTACATCCGGCATGGAGCATTCACACCGCGGGATGGTCGGCGGTGTTTTCCCCCCGTCATCAAGAATCGAGTTGGACGCAAAAAGGGAGCCTAAAAGGTCGGCTTTGTCTTTCGCGGCTTGGGCCAGTGAGTCGTCCTTCCTGTGCAGAGATAGTAGTGATGGCTTACAGGAATTCCTTTGGACAGCCTTGTCGAGAGACCAGAATGCACGGGTTCCCGAAGGAAGGCGAACTAGTTTCTCGCCAATTCTGCCTATGTGCTCTGACTTTGCCTTGCCTATAACTCTTTTGAAGGACCTGGAGGCGAAGTTATACTTCTTTTTAAGTATGCTGGTGTTTACATCCCGAGTCGCTGAAGCCGCAGCCCAGGCTTGATAACACTCCTGCTTACTGTGTAATACAGTCTTACAGGAGCGACCAAACCAAGGCCTCAGCCTTGGTTTGGTCGATCGGAAGCAGATCTCAATCTGCCTCCGATGGGTACCACAGATGATGGAATAAATAGTTCCATTCCCTGTAGCACCACATCAGTGACAAAGTCAGCAACAGCGCTAGGATCATTCGGCGAGAAGCAAACCCGCCCCCATGGGTAGGATGCAAAGAAAGACCGCATTCCGTCCCAATCCGCCGACCTGTAATGCCAAACACGGCGGCAACCTGCAGAACGCAATCGCGAGGGGAGCTTGAGTGGCACAACACTCCGGATCAGCCAATGGTCCGAAGAGCCGAGAGGGGCATCGACGGAAACCTGATATCCGTCCAGATGAGAGGTCAGCAGAATGGTCAGAAAATGTTGCTGTGTTTTGAATGGTGAGTGAAGAAAACCAAAGACCCTTCTCACTGGTACCTTCCGAGGTATTCCATCTTAGACCTTAGAGATGACAGCTCATCCGCACTTTGAGTTTAATCGGGGATAATATTTAGGTGTCTATGGACACATCAACACAGAAGCATTGAGCTGCTATTTTACGCTGTTTTCTGTAACAACGTGGTCCTTCCATGGTCGAGCCGACCCATTCACGGTACAACCAAATTATAGCTGCTCCGTGGCTCTTCCACATAAATAAACTCTTTATTTAGTTATTAAAAATACGCTTTGAATGTAATAATGTGTAACTGTTGTTTATCAGGTCAGCCTCCATTATTTGAAATAGCAGATGATGAAATGGAACTTGGAGCTGGAGTGCATGGTGAGGCCGGTATAAAGAAGATGAAGCTTGGTACGGCCAAGGAAGTCGTGAAGATGATCATTGACCAGGTATTTGATCCTTAAAGCTAGTCCCGCTGGGTTTCTTGCTGGTTTTTCCCAGTAAAAGTAAAAGTTTACTTCAGTAAGAATTATTTGTACCTAGCTGATATTCGCGACTTCGTCCGCGTTGTTTACACACATCACTGAACACGTAGTGCTTATAAAAATCTTTGTTTCTTAAAACTTTAGTAACTGTATATTAAATGAAGATATCGCAATATTTTTTTAGATAAGGGCCAAGTGTCTAAGAAATAAAACTTAGAAACCTAATTGAAATCTATCCAGTAGTTTTTCCGTGATGCGCGCACAACTGCAAACCTCCACCATTTTCTACCGATTTCAAAACGAGACGGTACTCAATTCGACCGTGTGTTTTTTTATTTATTTTTTATGTGTGTTACCTCATAACTTTTGTCTGGGTGAACCGATTTCCATGATTATTTTTTTATTTGAAAGCTGGTGCTTATCACGTGGGACCACGATAAATTGCGACAAGCTTTTATATCATATAAATTGTGTAATGACGTTATAAGTTGATAGTACAAGTTTTAAAGGAAAAGTTTATTTTATTCTTTTTAACGCATTTAATAAAAGCTTGTTTTAAAAAAAAAGGTTTTTTACTTTTAATTTATTTTTTACTTTTTAGTTATCGCTGTTAGTTAAGAAAAAAAAACCTCTGTCCTGGGAAGAACCAGCAAGCAACTATGTATATTGTGATGTTAAACCCACTATCTGGAAAACTTACTAGCGGTCAACCATTTCAGATTATAGATCACCTAAAGTTAAAAGCAGGCGACAGACTAGCGGTCATAGTGGATAACCTGGGCGGAACCTCGTTGCTCGAGATGAACATCCTCAGTGCTGAAACCAAAGACTACTTCGGTAAGTAACTATATTAAGAAGACTGCCTCTGATTGCCTGCATTTTTGACGTTGGTTGTAAAAGCGGGTGTTAATCATGAGGTCTCAGCTTCGAATCCAAGAGAAAATAAGTTACTAAGGTTTCCTGTCAAGTAATTTTCAATAGTTGCTCAGAGTCAAGAAGTTGGCGGTGTTTAACCCCCTTGCCTTGGAAAGCCGTTGGTCTTACGTCCGAACTTCTTTAAGAAAAGATCCAGAAGATTTTGTAGCTCTCGAAAGATGACGGTATAATCGTTACCTTGCGCCAGGCGTAAAGCAAGAGCGGTGACTACAGCAGTATCGAAGACAAATCTTCCCTTTTAAACTATAGAGCCATGCTGCAGCTATATATTATGTAGCACGAATGGGTCGTCACAACCGGGGAAGGACCACGCTCTCACAGAATACCAGCGTAAAATAGCAGCTTAATGCTGATATTTAACGCTGGTATGCTATTTAACGATGGTGAATGTAGAGAAACGGAGACCCTTTTTACCTGAAACGAGGCGTCCAATGTAGTCCTCAAGGATGACAAAGCGTCTGCATTTTGTTTCTTAATCAAGGATATATATGTGTCTATGGGCCACAGCATTTACTTACCTTCAGGTGGACTGAGTGATCGTTTGCCAGCCTTAGTCTAAAAACAAATTGTTGGAGAGATTTATATCCAGATGTGGACTGCTAATCAGCTGATGTGATTGTAATCATCATTATTGCAATTGATTTTCTACCGACCTCAACAAGGTGGGGGTATTCAATTCGACTGCATGTATTTTTTATATGTGTTACCTCATAACTTTGTTCTACGTTAACCGATTCCGATGATTCTTTTTTTTATTTAAAATCAGATGCTTCTCATGTGGTCCCATAAATAAATTTGACAAAGGTCTGATCAATCACTTTTGAGTTATCCTTAATAATTTATATTGAAGTCGGTTGTCCAGAACTATTAATTTTAAATGATAATATTTTGGTTAGGTATTTTACTTGGAAATCAATAAGTGTTTTCGCAAGCTTCGCCACTTAAGCTTGCGAAGACACTTATTGATTTCACGATGTCTGTCCGTCTGTCCGTCTGTCCCACGATTATCTCGAGAACGGTTTCGAATTTTCAAATTCTGTTTTCAGCAATCGATTACTGATCACCCAGGCATCTGAACATCCTATTTTGAAACTGATTGCTCAAAAAAAAAGCTGATTGCTTCGCCACTTTGCTATGCTGTTAGCTTGCTAGGTTTATTCTTACTTCATTTGTTTTGTTTCCAGAATCCAAACAGATCCGAGTGGAACGTATCTTTGCTGGACACTTAAAGACCTCTCTTGAGATGCACGGCTTCCAAATTTGCGTCCTGCATTTGAATAAAGAACATGGGGACTTTTGGTTGGAGTTGCTCGACGCTCCTACTGATGCTTTGGGGTGGACAGGAGGAGAGGCATCCAAGAGAGGGCATGACAGTCACGGGGATGATGAAAGTTTGATGCAGACAGATGAGAGAAAGGTGAGATTAATCTGGTACTTTCCATACCCTCCATTTTAAAATTTTCTACGACAGGCTTTTTAATTTTTGCCCATGAAAAAAATTGTGTAAAATATTTATCGCGCGTTGTTGGACGGTAACTGTGTTTGACAATCCATTACCCTATTACGTCAGGCCTCTGTCACTCTTGGTACCTGCGTGGTCAAAATGTCTACAATCGCGAAGCCTCAGGTTACATACGTTTATAGATGTCCCTACTTGGAAAAATTACAACTCGAGTTAAAATTCACGCTACTCGAGTTAGCAGTATGAAACAGAGTAAGTATAAATTTGTTTTTCTATATAGCTATTTAGTGGAAACTAAGGAGGAGTTAAAAATATATTACCCTTGGTTAGATTATGTCGGGACCCACGCTAACAGCGAAGCAGCAGGAAGTGCTACGCGGTAGCTTGAGGTCTGCAGCACAGCAGCTGGTGGCCAACGAGTCCCTGCTCAACCGCCTGGACTCCGGCTGCGGGGACGGTGACTGCGGGATCACGCTCAAGAAGTTCGGTCAAGGTATTTTTTAAATTAACTGAAAAATTTATTTATTTCTCCGCCCCATATGCACATAGATATGTCTACAAACAAATAACAGAAATATGAAATGCTGTGATGTTTTTGCGACGGACTGTAGATTAAATTAGGGATTCATACTGGATCTGGTACTCGCTCGTAGCTACTTTCGAGATTGCTTGAATTTGTGGAATAAAGTATCTCTCTCTCTCTCTCTCTCTCTCTCTCTCTCTCTCTCTCTCTCTCTGTGTGTGTGTGTGTGTGTGTGTGTGTGTGTGTGTGTGTGTGTGTGTGTGTATCTGTGCGTGTGCGTGCGTACGTGTGTTAGTTTACGATAGTAATTAATGATTCAGTATTGTATATACATAATATATTCTCAGTATCAGTCAGCAAATTGGCGGTGTTTTATTCTCGTGCTTCGGAAAGCATGTAAACTGTTTGTCCTGCGCCTCGTCTTTGGATTGTTGTCCCAACGGACAATCACACTTGTGCACTGACCTAAGTAGATAAGATATTTTTTTTTTTATAGGACAAGGGTGACAAACGAGCACACAGTCCACCTGATGGCAAGTGGTTGCTGCGGCCCATAGACATTTACATCTATCCTCTATTACAATTCAAAATGTAGATGCGTTGTCACCCGTGAGGACTAAGATGGAATGCCTCATTTCCAGTAAAAAGGGCCTCCGGCCACCTGCACTCACCAAGGGAAACGCAGAGGTAAATCTCTACTTCACGCTGGTTTTCTGTGAGGTCGTGGTACCACCCCGGTTCGAGCCGGCCCATCCGTGCGACAGCAAAAGCTGCCGCGTGGCTCTACCACTGTTAAAACGTGACTGTTTGTCCTTTTTTTTATAGAACAAGGGTAAAAAACGTGCACACAGTCTACCTACATTTATCCTCAATTATAAATCAAAATACAGATGCATTGTCACCCCTGAGGATTATGATGGAATGTCCTGTTTCCAGTAAAAAGGTTCATCAGTTCTCTTCATTCACCATAACGAAACTCAGCAGCATTAAGTTGCAATTTTACGATGATGCTCTGTGATACGAGCATAATATAGCTGCAGCGTGGCTTTACCACGTATTTTAAATTTTTTACTTCAAAACTACGTTCTCACCAGCGATGCTGTCGTACTTGGAGACGGCGTGCCTAGAGCGCTGCGCCGGCGTGCTGTGGCGGCTGTCGGGGCTGGCGGAGACGGACATGGGCGGCACGTCCGGCGCCGTCTACGGCCTGGGCCTGGCCGCCGCCGCACACGCACTCGCCGGGTATTCATCGCCTATTTATTTCTTTACTTTAAAACTATTGTGTTTAGGCACCGTGAATATGTAGCAAAAATATAAAATACTTATATTTAACAATATTTAAATAATAAGCTCCACGCTTTTTTTATAGGAGAGGGGATAAACGAGCATACGGCTCACCTGATGGTAAGTGACTACCGCCGCCCATGAACAACTGCAACACCAGGGGAACCAGAGGAATTGCAGATGCGTTGCTGGCCTTTTAAAAAGGAGTAGACTCTTTTCTTGAAGATCCCTAAGTCGTATCGGTCCGGAAAAATCGCTGAAGGTAATCAATTCCACAAGGAAGTTGTGCGAGGAAGAAAACATCTTCTAAATCGCACAGTGGTGAACCGCCAATCATCCAGATGGTGTGGATGGTATCGGGAGTTCTACCGCGATGTGCGTTCGTGAAATTTGGCGGCTGGGATTAATCCGAACAAATCCTCAGAGCACTCCTCGTGGTAAATGCGAAAGAAAATGCAAAGGGATGCAACATCTCTTCGCAGTGCCAATGAATCAAACCGATCGGAAAGGACTCGGTCGTCGACGATTCGAGCCGCTCTGCGCTGGATGCTGTCAAGTCGAAAGAACTGGCACTAGGGGGCCGCTGCCCAGAGATGGGAACAGTATTCCACGTGAGGCCGAACCTGTGCCTTGTAAAATTACAGGCGGTGTGCCGGCATGAAATACTGTCCTGCTCTGCCGAGCACGCCAAGCTTTTTAGAGGCCAATTTGGCCCTCTCTTCCAAGTGACCACGAAACTGCACGTCACTCGATATGTCGACTCCGAGGATTCCGATACTGGCTGAGGCAAGGAGGGGAGTGCCTTGAAACTGAGGAGATACGACAAAGGGGTTCTTTTTAGCGGTAAACGCGCAAACTTGTGTCTTTTGAGGATTAAACTGGACTAGATTTAGTCGCCCCCAATCCGAGACTTTGTTCAGCAAAGACTCAACTTCAGACACAAGTTATAGTTATATAGTTTATATAGTTTCGCTATAGAAAATATATAAAAAAAAACAATAAAGGAATGACACACGTTATCACCTAGAGCGCGTGCACACGTACTTTAATTTATTAACTTATTGCTATTAGTAACGGATCTTTACCGTACTTTACCGTTTTTTTGTTAACGTAATGAAATCCTTGGTTTTTGGCCATCGACTAGTTGATAAACTAGTTAGTCAACTAGTTAACTTACTTGTTGACATGTTAACTAATAAAAACTTGCATAATTAAACGGTTTATTGATGATTCAACGCCGCAACTGTCAACGAGTTGCTACTCAATACTCTAGGTCTCTAGGTTTTAGTTCGTATAATTTTGTTTCATAGCGCGGAGTCCAGTGAT
Source organism: Parnassius glacialis (assembly GCA_033319125.1). Lineage (NCBI taxonomy): Eukaryota > Metazoa > Arthropoda > Insecta > Lepidoptera > Papilionidae > Parnassius > Parnassius glacialis. The sequence continues at coordinate 48,313,018 of JAVANC010000010.1, forward strand.
CCAGCCACGTGGTTGTCCGCGTGGGAGAAGGGGATGCAGGCCATCACGAAATATGGCGGCGCGGAGCCAGGAGACAGAACCATGGTACCATATTCCTGGTATTCAAAAATTGACACTGCTTATTCAGATGTTTCGTTACCAGAGAATCCAATCTATCCTTCGATTACAGCTTATAACAGTCCACTGCTGAACTTAGGCTGTCCCCGTAGATTGCTTCATAAAAGGGATTTTGCCATAATTGCCAACCACAGTTTTTTATTATTTTGACCTGTCAGGAAATACTGCTGCCCATTTCCTGTTTGTTCCCTCTGTCACATCTTACTACACCCACGGGATAATATGGAATAGTGGATATTCTAACACCACCACTACACGAATACCAGTAAATATGGTCACAGATTTTTGTCACTCACAATACGAAATAGCTACATAATGCTGGTATGCTATGAGAGCGCAGCCTTTTTGCGGACGAACCAATATTGGACTATTCCATATAGGCCAAAATTTTGTAGAGTGGGGCGCAAACGAACATGCGGCTTACCTGATGGCAGATAAAATAATGGTATTTGATGGTAAGTGATTTTTTTATAGGATAGGGTGACAAACGAGCAAACAGTCCACCTGATGGTAAGTGGTTGCTGCGGCCCATAGACATCTACATTTATCCTCGTTTGCGAATCAAAATGCGAATGCGATCCTGTCACCCGTGAGGACTAATATGGTATGCCTCTTTTCCAGTAAAAAGGGTCTCCGTTTCTCTACACTCACCATACGAAACACAGCAGTGTTAAGCTGCTATTTTACGCTGGTATTCTGTGAGAGCGTAGTCCTTGCCCGGTCGAGTCGACCCATTCGTGTTACAACTATACTACTAATATTGCTGCAGTATGGCTCTACCACGTAAAAACGACCGCCCATGAACAACTGCAAAAGCAGGGGAATCGTGGATTCGTTGCCGGCATTATTTGTGGGCTAGCCAGACCCGCAAACAATTGTCCCAAGTCTCGATGTTGGTCCATGAGCAATTTATGTAAGGTGTACCCGCAGGTACCTTACATAAATTGCTCATAAGGCCTGTCCGCTAATAAGATCTAAGTAAAAAAAACATATTTATAATAAACGCTCCCGCTCAAGGAGACATTAACAGACTTATTGCACGATAATGTCTCGTACAAGTTTGCGGTTACGCGCTAGCCCGCGTCGTGCCACCAGAGTTGCATTATACATAAGATACGACCACACTGCATCAATAATAAAAGACTTATATCTAATATCTTTATGAATAAATCCATTGTTGACCTTGAAGATTTGAATCAGAGCTCAGAAACGTTATTAAAAATAACTTAAAACGTTTGGGACGGTTCCTTGTATAACATTTTGTTCGGAACAAAAAAAGAAATGAGAACGTAATGTGAAAACGTAAAAAAACGGTTTATTCCGCAGTACGCTAAATGAATGGCGCGTGCCACGACAAGTTTAAACCTTTAAGGTAATTTTTGTTTCGTATTGCAGGCCAAAATATGCGAAAAATACTGTTTAAAATGGTTAAAAACGTTTTATTGAACAAGAACGATTTAAAATTTCGTTTTCTTCATAAACGTTTTTATTATAATTCCGTTTGAACATAAACGAAACAAAAGGTTTTTTTAGAAATTTAAGGCGAAAACGTTTCGAAAATATACCGTTAATGGTTATCCGAGCCCTGATTTGAATAACTTATCGTGACCTAATTAAACCTTTTTTAATTTCATTTTTCTTAATATTTTTTTTTAGAATTTTAAGTCTTAATTGCCTCATTCATGTGATTATTAATTATAAACATTAAATATATTACGTATAGTTTGATTATTTGAGTTCGTTAAAGCAGTTTATTTTACTATGTTATTATCCTAACATAGTAAAATAAGGCCAAAAGCATGGTTTTTAGAAATATGTTTAATTTTGTTTTTCTTTATGGTAAATGTTACGATTTTTCATTCATAATTTATAGAAACTGTACTCTAAACCAACGATTTATATTAAAATCTGTAGACTAAACTGGATATTTCACATTTTATTTCCAGTTTTCCTTAATTAGGCATTATTATCCGCAGGTACCTTATCTAAATGTCCCCTGGATACAGGAGAAGAACATACTTTTTTATAAAAAAAAACTTCCAGCACCTAATGCACTACCTTTATTTACCAACGTTTGGTACAAATCATTGTCACTGACCCATAGCTTATTTACACTCTGTAATCTGATTTCTGCTTTGTTTGAAGTTAGCTCCAGGAGTCTATGGACTGATGTAGCCATTTACCATCAGTAGGTCTGGAAGTTACTTCAGTTTTATATAATACTAGCTGTGCCCCGCGGTTTCACCCGCTAATAACACACGTTTGCGCCTCGTGACATGCGAACCTCGAGAGACATCACGACGGACGGTTACTGAATTAACAAAGATTTAAAAAGTGTAAAATGTTACTTAAATTACATGGGTAACGTAACTGGTGGTCATGCATGGGGCAGGTACTTGATATAGCCTTGAATATGAAGTGATTTATTTGGATATAAGGACTAATACCAAGGTACGAACAATGTGGCCTAGTTTGTACCGGCCTTACTATTGAATACTTTAATATGAAAAAGTAGTTATTGTGACATAGCTGTAATAGTTAGACATATGGTATCGCAGATTATTTTGTAGATATTGACGTTTGCTATAAAACTGTAGTACATTACTTTGCTCTATTATCAATAGTTTCCGCAGCGTACGCGTAATAAGGATTCTTTTTGGTATTTTTTTCACACCTTGGGTTACATTAACGAAGTTCATACGGATCCCTAATCATAATCATAATTTATTTGCAGAAAACATGGTACATTACAGGTTGGTAAATTATTTTAGACCAGCATGTTTTGTCATAATGATGACATACAAATATTTATCGAATACATAAAATACATTTTCACAACTAATATAATAAATAACATATTTTTAAATTCATCATAAACATTTTATTACATTTAATTTAATTAAAATAATATAATCGTAATTACTTAATTCATTTTAATACCGATGCCTAATCCTAATCATAAAATTTAAATATTCTTCAACAGAGTAGAAGCATTGCTCCTCAAGCCATTGTTTAACAATCCTGCGAAAACATACTTTTGGGAGTGATTGAAACTGTGTAGGCAGTGCATTGAACATTTTTATACACATAGCTGAACAATTTTTCCTATAGAGGCTAGTGCTTGGCATTACACTATGAGTCAGTCTTTCAGTATGCCTCAAGTTCCTCTGTACAGTATCTCTTATCTTTGTGAACAAAAGTATATTATTTTTAACAAAACATACCAAATCTCTGTTCACTGCGTCGCCTTCGATCATTTCTTTCCATTCCTACAAAAATTATGCTCGCACAGTCTCTTCTCCTTCCGATTCTCGACTATGCTGACGCAAGCTATGTAGACATAACTGAGGACCAGCTAAATAAGCTTGAGAGACTTCAAAATACTAGTATTCGGTTCATATTTGGATTGCGCAAATTTGACCATATTTCCCAATTTCGCTCACGTCTCAAGTGGTTACCTATCCGACTTCGCCGGAACATGCATATACTTTCTATTCTGTACTGTGTTTTATTTCACCCTACTACTCCTCCCTATCTAAAGGAGAAGTTTAATTTTGTGGGGCTTCCGGGGGAACCTTTACGCTCTTCTAGAAAATTCATTTTAAGTGTACCAACTCACAATACATCATTTTTCAATAAATCTTTTACTGTCCAGTCTATTAAGCTCTGGAATGCCCTACCTTTGCGTATACGTGAGGCACAAACTATTGTTATATTTAAGCGATTACTTAAAGAGCATTACTTGTCTCAATCGTTCGAACACCGTTAGGATAGATTGTATGATTATGTATTTATTGTATCTATCAGCTTTATATTATTGTTTGAGGAATTTTGTATATATATGTATATTGATATATATGTATATGTGTATGTATATATTATATGTTTTACTTTATCTTTTATTATGTGTTAGTAATTTATTTTATTTAATGTATTACGTAGTTATTTATATCTTTTTTGCATTTTTTTTATTTGTATATTTATATTGCACCACCTACCACCTACCTATTCATTGTCTGTATTACTTTACACCTTTGGTTGCCTGGAAGAGATCGCTATGTAGCGATAAGGCCGCCAAATTGTACATATTATAATCTGATTTTTGTTATTACATTTGTATTTTTGTTAGTGGTGTACAATAAAAGTATATTCATTCATTCATTCAAATTTAAGATGTACATACATGGCAGCGTCAAAATGTGTAATTTTATAAAATACGGTTTACACGATGAATCTGGTGCCAAACCAAGCATAGCTCGAATACATTTCTTTTGGGCTGTAAAAGCCTTAACAGCATCTGTGCTGTTACCCCAAAGTAAAAGACCATAATCAAGTGCAGAGTAAATGTATGCATAGTACGCCGTTATTATAGTTTCATGAGATGTAATTCTTCTCAGTCTGCTAAGTAGAAAAATGTAACTGTTTATTTTAGAACAGACCTTTTCAACTTGGGCTTTCCAGTTCACACGTTTGTCCAATAATATTCCCAGAAATTTTGTTTCAGTCATTTCATTAACAGATTGTCCATTGCAATATATATATTAAGATTATTATTCAATGTTCCATAATTACTAAATTGAATATAACATGTCTTTTCTACGTTAATACATAAATTATTATATGTCGCCCACTTTGAAATATTGTCAATAGTATTATTAATATTACATTCATAAATGTCTATGTCAATGTCTCTTTTTGATGTCACAATAACTGAAATATCATCAGCAAATAAAATACATTTATATAAAGTTGAGTCAGGTAAGTCATTTATGTATAAAATGAAAAGAATTGGCCCTAATACAGAACCTTGTGGAACTCCAAATGAATTTAATCTATCACTGGATTTGTAAGAAGTTAATGTCTGTGAGTTGTCAATATTTGTTACTTCCACAAATTGTATCCTGTTTCTTAAATAGCTAGCAATCCAATCCAGGACAGGGCCTCGAAACCCTAAATTATCGAGTTTTTGTAAAAGTATTTTGTGGGATACAAAGTCAAAGGCCTTCGACATATCAAAAAAGACTGCTGTAACTCTTAGCTTATTATTGATAGCTTTAACAATTGCGTCAACAAAATCATATCCAGCAAGGCTTGTCGATTTATTATTTTGAAATCCATGTCCGGATTAAACATACACACCAATAAACATATTATAAAAATGTAAATTGTTAAGCTTTAGATAATTATTTTCATTTATTATTATATTTAGTTTATTGTTCCTCGGTGACGACTAGATGGCGTTGTTAGATTTATGCAACTTTTGAATCGCGCTGTGGTTTGGTTAGGCTGTAAATTATAAGGCATTTAAAAATTATTATTTTAGATGAATCGTTTCACGAGTAAATAGTCGCTTATATTGTACTAAGTGTTTTATTTCTTGCATAAGTAACCTGCCGGAATTTTAATCATGGTCCTTCGTAGTCGGATAGGCTAGGCGTGTTTTTTGTGTTATTGCTGCGTCAGTGGTACAGTAGTACCACCCGTGTCGTCACTACTGGCAGTGGATTGCTGTCCAGAACATCCCCTAAGCGAGGCGCCACGAGCGGCGCCAAGGCAGTGGAGGAGCTGGGTGTCTACAACCCGGAGGAGCGACGGACGGGAAGCGGCAAGCAGCAGCGGTGGAGGTTGCGGAGCGCTAGAGGGCGCCACAGGTGCATTATAGCGAAGACAAGTGAGTGAGTGTGTGCGGTGATAAATTGTGAGTACATTTTTAAATATTATAATAGAAGAAATTAACTAGAAAATTAAACCTTATTTTAAAGATTAGTGGAACTTAGAAAAATTTAAGATAGTGAAGTAACTTAGAATAATTTCAATAATTTAGGACTTGTAATAGTTTTAAGTAAATATTGGTTGAGACGGCGAATCCACGCCCGATTTTAGTTAGAATTTAAAGTTAAAAAGACTTGTAAAATTTTGCTCATCTGTTTCTTGGACTTAGAAAAAATAGGATTGTAAAAATATTGACTTAGAAAAATAATTCAGTTGTTTAGAGTTTAACTTTGTCAATTAGAATAAATTACTGTTCTGTTCTATATTGATAAGAATTATAAGTGATTAAATTGTCAAATTAAAAAATTTAAAATGGAGTCGTTTAATGACCTGCAGGAAGACATAAGGGCTAAAATGCTAAAAGTTAAGACTAATTTTAAAAAGTCTCCTAAGGATCGTTTGACGGTTGCTTATATTGAAACAAGGCTAGATAACTTGGAACAACAGTGGACTTTGTTTACAGACACTCATACTAAAATTATTAGTCAGGTTAAGCGAACTGATTTGTATAGTTCGGATTATCACAAAAATAGTGTGTATGATGATGTAGAAGAATTATATGTTCAATTCAAGACTGAGTTAAAAGAAATGTTGTATAAATTAAAAACACTTGAGTCAGAAGTAAAGTCAAGTTCAAATAGTCAATGTGAGAGTTCAGAAAGACGTTTCAAGTTGCCTGAAATAAAAATACCTACCTTTTCCGGTAAGTACACAGAGTGGCAGACATTCAGAGATTTGTTTTTAGGGCTTGTGCATGAAAACAAGTCACTGGATGATGCCCAAAGATTTTATTATTTAAGGGGACATTTAACCGGGGAAGCCGAGCAACTATTACGCAACATTAAGGTGACGTCGGATAGTTATCAAGTTGCGTGGGAGAAATTAGATAGTATGTATAATAATAAAAGGTTTTTGGCGAACGGCATCTTGAAGCGTCTACTAAGTCAAAAAAGTTTGTCGTCTGAATCAGCATCTGAAATTAAAAACTTAATTAGTACAACTTCAGATTGTTTAGACTCAATAAAAAATATTGGTGTGGATGTTTCATCTTGGGATATCCTGATTATCCACATTATAAGCGCTAAATTAGATAAAGATACGCGAAAGGCATGGGAGTTAAAGGTATCTTCAGATCCAAGTGACGAATTACCCACGTTTCAACAATTTTCCAATTTTTTAATAGGGCGTTTTAGAGGTCTAGAAAATATCGATTCTAAGGTACATCACAGTGAGAAAAAATTTACTAAATCTTTTCATGTTGTTAAAAATAAACCGATTATATCGTGTGCGTATTGCAGTGCGGATCATAAAATAACTGCGTGCAAAAAATTCGGAAAAGAAAGTAATGAGAAACGACGTGAGTTCGTGTTAGATAAAAACTTATGTTTTATTTGTTTAAATAGCAACCATTCCGCTAAAATGTGTAAAAATATTGTCCGATGCCAAGTGTGTAAACGTCGACATCATTCTTTATTACATCCCAGTGGTGATTCTGGTTCTGGTAGTGCTGAAGTTGAGACGATTCATCAAACAACCTCGTCGACCAGTCGAAGGTCAACTGAGGAGGATACTGCTGCAAGCAGTAATAAGTTATCTGTGCAAGCAGAAAGTTTAGATAAGCAACTTGTGTCTTGTTTTTCGACAGGGAACTGTTCTAAAATGGTTTTATTAACTACAGCTGTGGTGCAAGCTGAGTCGAGAGACGGTACTTATTTCCCAGTTAGGGCCTTATTAGATCAGGGGTCGCAAGGTTCTTTTATTACCGAGGCTATGGTGCAGCAATTAGGTTTAAAAAGGCTTGCGGCCAAAAATACCGTAGTTGGTGTAGGTGGAGATAAAAGTGTGACTTCCAAGTCCACAGTGAAAATTAATTTAAGGTCGAGAGTTGATCCTAGGTTTCAAGTTAAGGTTAATGCACATGTCCTGAAGTCGGTTACGTCTCTTCTCCCAGTTGCGAAGACAACTAGGGTAAGATGGGAAAACCTGACTCTGGATGATCTGGCTGACCCTGAGTATCATACGCCTAATAAGATTGACATCTTATTAGGTGCGGAGATATACAGTCAAATTATTCAGGAAGGCATTAAAAGAAACCTCAACGGATCTCTCTTGGCGCAGGATACTGCTTTCGGTTGGATAATATCTGGGGTCTGTGAGGTAGATAGCACGTCAAATATCCATTCTCACATAACTGTGATGCATTCGTATCTGGAAGTGGACAATATGCTGAAGAGGTTTTGGGAACTCGAAGCCGAACCACCTGTAACAAAAAAAAATGCTCACAGATGATGAAATTAAATGTGAGAAATTATTTGAGGATACTACGAAACGGGATGGAGACGGTCGGTTCATCGTAAGACTGCCGTTTCGTATGGCCAATCCGGACTGCATGCGTGGTGAGTTCAGGAAAATAGCTGAAAAAAGATTGAGAAATTTAGAATTAAAATTGCAAAAGAACATTAAGTTAAAAGAGGATTACACACAAGTTATAAGGGAGTATTTAAACTTAAATCATATGGTAAAAGTTACAGAGAAGGATAAATTTAAGGAAACAGCTATTTACTTACCACACCACGCAGTAGTCCGGGAAGATAAGGATACTACCAAGGTCCGAGTAGTGTTTGATGCCTCCTGTAAGGGAAGCAATGGGAAGTCATTGAATGATGATTTATTGATTGGGCCGCCACTGCAAGCCGAACTACGTCACATAATTATGCGCTGGAGACAATATAAAATATGTTTGGTGGCGGATGTGGTGAAAATGTACCGCCAAGTGTTGGTAAATCGGGAAGATACCCCATTTCAGAGGATTCTTTGGAGACATAGTCCTGAAAAGGAGCTTCAAGAGTTTGAATTACTTACCGTAACCTTTGGCACCGCATGTGCTCCATATTTAGCTGTGCGGTCACTGCAAGAATTAGCCTATAAGGAGTGTCAGAATAAGCCAGGAATTGCTAAAATTATTTTAAATGATTTTTACATGGATGATGTGATGACCGGGGCGGACAACCTAGAAGATGCTTATAAAATATATAAAGAGTTAACCGAAGTGTTAGCGAAAGGAGGGTTTCCGTTGCAAAAATGGAAAAGCAATTCTAAGGAAATATTAGCTAAAATATGGAAAGCAAAGGGTAATAAGGATGAGGAATTAAGGATTAAGATAGATGATACAACTAAGATTTTAGGACTTACCTGGGATCCGCGTGGTGACTTCTTCCGGTACTCGGTAGATCTTGCACCGCAGGAGGAACCTGTAACAAAAAGGAGAATCATATCTGATATATCCCGATTATTTGACCCACTCGGATGGTTAGCTCCTTGCATTATAGCAGCAAAAATACTCATACAGAAGCTGTGGTTAGCTGGTATTGGGTGGGATGAGCAAGTTCCTACTAATTTAATAAGTGAATGGATTACTTACCGTAAAAATTTAACTGCCTTACAGAATATTAAAATTCCACGCTGGATACACACGTGCAGTAAATATCAGCGCGAGTTGTACGGATTTTCCGACGCTTCGAAGGTGGCTTATGCGGCTGTCGTGTATCTGCGAGTGGTAGATGAAGTGGGAAATGTTTACGTCTCGTTAGTTACAGCTAAAACAAAAGTAGCTCCCATAAAACAGGTGTCTATCCCTAGACTTGAGCTTTGTGGGGCCGTACTTTTGGCTAAGTTGATGGTTGAGGTAGCAGAAGTCATGAAGGTTGAAAGGGATCAGTTACATGCATTCACTGACAGTGAGGTGGTTTTAGTCTGGCTTAACAATCACCCAAGCCGGTGGAAGACCTTCGTGGCTAACCGAGTTTCTGAAATCCTACAGATTTTGGATACACATCACTGGTTCCATGTAGCCACTAAGAATAATCCTGCGGATTGTGCATCACGAGGTATTTCTCCGGTGGAACTATCAGAAATGGTTGTATGGTTTGAAGGCCCAGAGTTTCTAAAAAATAAGGTAATTATTTTTACAAAACCAAAACACCTGGTTACAAATCTTGAGCAGGTTAAAGTTCATACAGCGGTCGTTAACACAAGCTTGTGGCAAAGGTTTTCTTCATTCTCGAAGCTTGTTCGTGTGGTTGCTTATTGTCGACGTTGGTTAAGAATAAGAAAAGGTTCAAGTAGTAGGCCAAGTTCAGAAGCATTAGAGCGACAGGAAATTGAGGATTCGATAAGGGTCTGTATTAAAAAATGTCAAGAAGAAGGATTCTGGAAAGAGTTGGAAGAATTGCGAAAACACGGCATAATAGATAAGAAAAAGAAAAAGTTAAAGACATTAAATATATTTTTAGATTCGGAAGGTGTAATTAGAGTAGGTGGCCGGCTGGAAATGTCTTCGCTGTCATTTAACGAGAAACATCCGATTCTCATACCTAAAGAATCTTTCTTAAGCGGACTCTTAATTGCTGATGCTCACCAAAAAACCCTGCACGGAGGCCCGCAACTCATGATTACCTATTTGAGATCGAAGTACTGGATTGTGGGTGCGAAGGCTCTAATTAAAAAATATTATCGTGGCTGTGTCACTTGTACGCGTTACTCAAGCAGGTCCACATCTCAACTCATGGGACAGTTACCTTCCGCCCGTGTGACACCGAATAAGCCCTTTCTTGTCAGCGGAGTCGATTACGCAGGGCCTATTAATATAAGAATTTCAAAGGGTAGGGGTAACAAGTCTTACAAGGGATATATTGCTCTGTTCATTTACATGTCGACCAGAGCCGTACATCTTGAAGTCGTGAGCGAGCTGTCTACTCAAGGGTTTATAGCCGCTTTTAAAAGGTTTGTCGCAAGACGAGGTAGGTGTGCTGAGTTATACAGCGATAATGGTACAAATTTTGTAGGCGCTGCTCGAGAGTTACTGTGTCTGTTCAACGAAGAAAAAACTAAATTTAAACCTGAACTGGCAGAGTATCTCGCGACCAATGGAACACAATGGAATTTTATTCCTCCTCGCGCTCCGAATTTCGGTGGACTATGGGAGGCAGGAATAAAGTCCACAAAGTTCCACCTCAAACGAGTAGTTGGAAACTCTACGTTGACGTATGAAGAGATGGCCACAGTATTATCTCAGATAGAGGCATGTCTTAATTCGAGGCCATTGTCTCGGGTAGGGGATCAAACCGAGGTCGTAGTTTTGACTCCTGGTCAATTCTTGGTGGGGGAACCACTCATAGTAGTTCCTGATGTAAATTATGAGTCGTCAAATATGTATACTTTGCGAAGATGGCAACTCCACCAGCGAATGATGCAGGACTTTTGGCGTCGATGGTCCCAGGATTACCTTCATCAGTTCCTTCAAAGGCATAAATGGGAATATCAGAACCCAGAACCATCAGTGGGTGATGTGGTTTTAGTAAAGGAGGACGATCTACCCCCGGCGCGATGGTTGCTAGGTAAGATCGAGTAAAAACATCCGGGACCCGATAAAATCACGCGAGTCGTCACAATACGTACCAAAAGTTCTTTAATTAAAAGACCTACTTCTAAGATAGCAATTTTACCTGTAACTAAATAAATTACTAGTTGCTGATTCGTTACAGTTTGGACAGTTGCATGGTGGGCGGTTTGAAGGACATTTCTCATTATGTCCTTGGTGGGCGGTATGTCCGGATTAAACATACACACCAATAAACATATTATAAAAATGTAAATTGTTAAGCTTTAGATAATTATTTTCATTTATTATTATATTTAGTTTATTGTTCCTCGGTGACGACTAGATGGCGTTGTTAGATTTATGCAACTTTTGAATCGCGCTGTGGTTTGGTTAGGCTGTAAATTATAAGGCATTTAAAAATTATTATTTTAGATGAATCGTTTCACGAGTAAATAGTCGCTTATATTGTACTAAGTGTTTTATTTCTTGCATAAGTAGCCTGCCGGAATTTTATTCAATCCATATTGCTCACTTTTAATTAAATTATATTTCGTCGTAAAGTCTATAATGCGTTTAGCCATTGCCTTTTCAAATATTTTAGATAAAACTGAGACTATACTAATAGGCCTATAATTATTTAAATTTTTAGAGTCACTCTTTTTATGTATCGGCTTAACAACTGACTTTTTTAAGACACTAGGAAAAGTAGCTTTTTTAAATGACAGATTTATTAGGTAAGTTAATACTCTACCTAAAACTGTACTACAACTTTTAATAACATCCGTTGAAATACCATCAAAACCTTCCCACTTCGTATTATTTAATGTTTGTATTAATTTCAATACTTCATCAACAGTATACATTTCTAAATACATGCTATTACATACTCTTAGACTATTAGTGTTTTGGCACTGATTACTGTTATTATTGATAACTGTTTGAAAACATTCTATCGCTTGTGTTCATTAGAGATAATGTAGGATTCTATTGGTGAAAGAATTTTTCAAATCGGTCCAGTAGTTTCGGAGCCTATTCAATTCAAACAAACAAACAAATCTTTCCTCTTTATAATATTAATATTAGTGTAGACAAAAATCCCTAATATGGAACACCTAGTTTTCTCAAAGACCAACAGACCAAGACTCAGTGTAAGGCCATCTTCTACTTCGTATCAACCTAACTCAATGACGTCATGACAGTAATCTCCGTTACTGCTGTAGAAGTTTTTATTTTTTTTATAGGATAAGGGTGCCAAATGAGCACACAGCCCACCTGATGGTAAGTGCATGTTGTTGCCCATAGACATCTACATCTACCATTGATTAAGAATTAAAATGCAGATGCGTGGTCATCCCTGAGGACTATGAAAAAACGCCTCGTTTTCAGTAAACCAAATGTAATTATTATTCTATTGTTGCAGCTGGATACATTACACGCGGCTGCCGCGGTGTTCAAAGCCAACCTCGACCAGGACCTGAAGACCTTGCTCCGGAAGACTGCTGAAGCCGCTGAAGAAGGAGCCAAAGCCACCATTACTATGACCGCCAGGTATATGCTGGTTAAACTTCTGCTGTAAGCCTTTTAGGTGTGTTTGGTGGAAGGAGATTAAGTGCGACTGTACGATATTAATTCTAAAGCTCGATTAGTTCACAATTGAGTGGTCAAGTACTGAAGTCAACAGAATTCATTAACCATAGTGTACAGAAAATTGAAGTTCCACATGTCGCATGTTCGCGAAATACTTTTATTTCTCAGAGGATGGTTCCCTAACGACTTTATCCTTCACTCCTGTAGTACGTCAGCACTTAAAATTGCAATTAACTTCATTGGTGCCGGTGTTACGACTAAAAGCCTTTGATTCGCCTTGATCATCACGTTTAGCATAGACGATCACAGTACCTGACAGACACGAACACCTTTGCGGTTGTTGCCCGTCGTTAATCGTCGTTTTGGGTTAAAATCCTGGGTTGGGTCAAAAATCAGAATAATAAGATATTTATGACATTTGCCAAAGTATCCTCTTGAGACGAATAGAGGTTATGGATTCTCCTACACCACCAACACACGGAAACCAATCTTTACTCCAATCATAAATCTCAAAATCAACCACGATAAACAAACTACAAGAAACGAACACAAAGAAAAAACCATGCAGCCATAGTATAAAGACAGGGAAGTACGTTATCTTCAAACAAACGCACTGCGCGCGGCTTGTATGTGTGCGCCATAGTATCTATGAGGCGCCGCACGCACACTTAAACACAATCTCGGAATGTTTCTCACTACGCCAGTCTGGGCTAACACCGCACGAGGTTCGCGCGTTACGGCTTTTTTACATACATTTACATATTTTTGTTGTATTAGTTGTCTATCAGACAGAGGAAGAATAGTAACTAAGTACCTACTTACGGTTATAAAATCGTAATTAATTATATTTGCAAAAGTTATTTATAAGGATGCGGATATATTACACATTAAAGTTTAATAACAAGTCGTTTCGTAATAGTCGAAACCGAAGAAAGTATTTTTCTGTAGCTAATTTGTAATTTTGTAATAAATGTGTGATTCAATATATATATGCTTGTATTAATTAAAAATAAAAATTAATATGGTCCTTTATGTGTGCAAATACTATATTATGCCTATTAAAAACAAAAAATAACTAGAATATACTAAGTAAATAATTTAAACACGAGCTCACACACCGCCCCGCCGGTTTATTTTATCCCTTTTTTTATAAATAATACTGCTCTGAATCTTAATACATTTCTGTATTTGTTAGGAAAACCATTGTTGAACTTTATCGACTAATGATCACTGAATTAGTTATACAGAGATGTATTATTTTTGGCAAGGGCCGGGCTTTAAACTAATGATTTGGTGACAATGACAACCCTGAGACAGTAGGCAATTATATCGCGGATTGGGCCGGAGACAGCCTACTTCCCTGTCTTTATACTATGATGCAGCTCTTATAACTCTCGCTCTAAAACGAGTCTCGCTAGCAGTCGGACGCGTGGGCTTATTACACAAATGACGACTCCGTGGCGCAGTGATTTAACAATGACTTGCAGCGCTAAGGGCCGCAGGTTCGAATACCGCACGGAACAAGTTTTTGTATAAAAAAGTTAAAGTTACAGCCTATATACATCCCACTGCTGAACACAGGCCTCTTCTTATTTCTGAGAGGGTTTTAGGGCAAGGAAGTGTCCGCCGCGCTGCACCAATGCGTGTTGGCAAACTTCACATGTCTTCAAAATACTTTTTTTTTCTTATTTCTCAGACATGCAGGTATCCTCACGATCTTTCCTTCACCGCCGGGTACGTGGTAAATCAGCACTTAAAATTGCAATTAACAATTTCATTGGTGGCGGCGGGGATCGAACCCGGGTTGCTCGCGTACTGTTAAATTTACCGCGAGCGCCAACCATCTGAGCTATCACGGCTCTCCATAATTGGCCTACAAATAATTTTTCCTGGTCTGGATGTTGGTGCTAGACTGCCCCCACGATACAGGAGAAAATCCTAGTGTAGAGGTAACGCTTTTTAAAATAAATAAGAAAGAAGGACACTTACAGGGCGGGCCGCGCGTCGTACGTGGCGAGCGGGCACGTGCACGACGAGGACGCGGGCGCGCGCGCTGCTGCGCTCTGGCTGCAAGCTATTTTGAACTTTATCGCTGATGCATATTAAGACCAAAATACTTTGTATACTATTTAGGTTATATATTCGTTTGTAATTTGTATTTTTTTTTAATAAATATGTATGAATTGTTTTTTTTTTAAGTCCCGTGTTTTGGTTGCAATCCAAACAATACTACCCTGCATGAATTTTATTCTGACAATTTTTTTTATTTTATTTTATCTACCGATGTATATTAAAATTAAGTAGCATTTGAGCTCTATAATAGGTCTCACGATCGTCAAACTTAGCTATCTGGCTGTTAACACTGATGGGGTATAAATGTCCTCATGTGGGCCGCTTCTAATTTTGAAAATGATGGAGTTCGAAACAATCCGACAAGTTTTAATGAAACATATAATTTCATACGGGTTTTAAAATAAAAAAAGAATGAGAGTGCTTCGCCATGATAGCTCAGGGACTAACCGCTCGCTGTAAATTTCACAGTAAGCGCGAACCTCGGGTTCGATCCCCGCCAGCACCAATATATTGCTAATTTCAGATTTGAGTGCTGATTTACTATGCGCCCGGCAATGAAGAAACGTCGTGAGGAAAGAAAATAAAAAGAAAATTGAATACATGTGAAGTCCGCCAACAAGCATTGGGGCAGCGCGAATGACACTCCCTAACT
Organism: Parnassius glacialis; assembly: GCA_033319125.1. NCBI lineage: Eukaryota > Metazoa > Arthropoda > Insecta > Lepidoptera > Papilionidae > Parnassius > Parnassius glacialis. The sequence goes on from JAVANC010000010.1 coordinate 48,328,599, forward strand.
CTAAAACCCTTTCAGAAATGAGAGGCCAGTGCCCGGCCGTGGGATGTATAAAAATCTGTCGGGATTTTCCGGTCAAAAAATTTGCAGTAGCAGCCCGGAGTCAAAGCAAAGCTGTTGGTACAATCTGATCAAAATGTTTATTTTTTAATAAACCCAACACAATCAAGCACAGATTATCGTATTTACACAAAAAATATGCATTTTGCAAAATCTCACGTGAGGTTAAAGAACGTTCGAGCCATATTTCACGACATCTCACCAGGGCAATGGTGAGGGTAGAAAAATCATTTTTGGGCGCCCCCTTATTTCGTAGTATCCGACGTGGGTATTCACCCAAATCGCCATACGTCTCCTCTCTCCCTCCCTCATATATTCGTCACGATCTTTCATTTCTACGTTCCTTTTTATGCGTTCAAAACCACATATATGTATAGAAGCTAAAATTTATTATATTATTGAAAAGGAATATTTAAGAGGCGTATTACAAAAAAACGCGAAATTACAAGGTTTCCTCGTTGAAATTTTATGTTTATCGTTCATTTCTTGAAATAACAATTACTTGGTAAAAATAGTTCGTTTTCTCTCCTCAAATAAGCTCGGAATGGATTTTAGATAACTTATTTATTTAATCAGTAATAATCATTCTCCCGATGCATGTTTAGGCAAAAACTCTCGAAGACATGATTTGGGAGCTCTAATTTGTAGATTCTATTGAATATCGACCATCAAAAAAAAAATTTTTATCTCCCAAATATCCTACACTTTAATAATAATGGAATACATTTTCGTTATATGCTTTTCACACTAGGAAAAAAAATTCGACATAATTCAAAAAACGACAAAAAAAGCTTCGATGCAAGCCTCTATATTTCCGAAGTTCTACATCACTTAGACGTAAAATTTATACCAAAATAATCATCAACATTTGCTTAAACTATGCTATTATTTTTACTTTTAAAATCGTTACTATTATATTATAATTAATTAAATAATAGTACTATATATTTAACTGCGCCGGCCATCTGAGATCATTAACGCGCGAGCGCTTGCCGAGAGTGGACCTGCGTCAGTTTATTTCGGGCGCTGCATGGTTTTGATACTACCGTAGTGTGCGTCGATTGCTATAGTAGTGTGCGTCGATTGCCTGCATACTAGAACATTGTCAACTACGACCGCAATTTTTGATCGATCGGTTTAAAACTATTTTATATAGTTATAGTTTAGATCACGTCTCTTCCATTAAACATGGTAGGGGCAACGAGTCTGCAGCATGTGCACAATTGAGCAAACAAAAAAATATTATTATAGAAAAATGTGGTCTATTCATTGACCTAGATCATTGTTATTTGAGGGCTTCACCTAATGGTTTATACAGCTACGGTCTTATTGAAGTTTAATATCCTATTTCAGCTTTCGGAATAGATTTTGATACAGCCTTTCGACAAAGAAAAAGTTAAAGGTTATAAATTCAGTGATTCAAGTGTAACATTAAATCAAAATAATGACTGGTTTTACCAAATCCAAGGCCAGCTTCATTTAGCAAATAAAAATTTCTGAATACTTGCCATAATATGTATTGGCCCAGATTAATGCAGTAAAAGTACTAAAAATTTACAAATACGACCAATTTTAGATTTTCAATATGTTACCCAAGTTAATCGAGAAAAGTTCGGTCAATGCCGTCGCAGCAAATATTTTTCTTATAAATTTTTTTTTTTTATAGGATAAGGGTGACAAACGGGCACACAGTCCACCTGATGGTAAGTGGTTGCTGCGGCCCATAGACATCTACATCTATCCTCTATTACAATTCAAAATGCAGATGCGTTGTCACCCGTGAGGACTAAGATGGAATGCCTCATTTGGCCTTTGCCAGGTAGGTGGCCGGAGGCCCTTTTTACTTCCATGTGAGGCAAAGGCCAAATGAGGCATTCCATCTTAGTCCTCACGGGTGACAACGCATCTACATTTTGATTTGTAATAGAGGATAGATGTAGATGTCTATGGGCCGCAGCAACCACTTACCATCAGGTGGACTGTGTGCTCGTTTGTCACCCTTATTCTATAAAAAAAATCGGTTGTCTGTAAAGTCGGTTTACTGACGATAGTAGAACGTGACAACGTCATAAGAAAACTTTTAATATCGAAAGAATCATTACCTTTATCGCCGCAATTATCGTTGCTATAAACAATTGACACCACATTCGCTCGCACAGTCGCTCGTTCCGCGCTCTCGCTTGCACTTTAAATGGAACGCCTAGGTAACGCCGCATGAGTCATGTTTTTTCGTGCCGGCAGCCAGCTTCATTGATTTATAAGACGTTGTCACGTCAAAAAAAGAAACACACCAAAAAATATTCCATCCACTGAAGTCCATCCTAAGAAAACTTTGTATTATGGAAGATCAAGATCGTTTAATCGCCATACTCACAGTATTATAGTGCGAGCAAGTGAATAGATATGAAAGAAAGTATCGGTCGCGTAGTTCGCCGCCCGCTCGGTGCGTAAAATACCTAAATTTGCGAAACGCCGAAATGTAAGAGGGCTCTTAACACAAGGAGATTAATAAAAGCCAAATGTTACCAACATGTATTTTTATTATATTAACTCTAGCAACATTATTTACTAAAACGACTATCATTACTTAGTTACATTAATATAATATAATTTATTAATTGTTTACGTGAATGTATGGTACATTCTACCACTATATCCTAAACTTTGTTCCTGAAGTGATAATGAACATATAATTTGTTTTTATTTGGTAGAGGTACGCTGCATCTCTAAACCAGGGTAGGATCACGCTTTCACAGAATACCCACGTAAAAAAGCAGCTTAATGCTATGTTTCGTATGGTGTGTGTAGAGAACCGGAGACCCATTTTACTGGAAACGAGGCATTTCTGCTTAGTCCACGTGTATATGGACCACAACATTTACATACCATAAGGTGGACTGTATTCGTCACCTTTACTCAAATAAAAAAAAAACATTTAAAAATAGAAGAAAAAAGACCGCCAAAACAACGAAGGAAAAATGGCGTTCAAGGAATATGTATTAATTTCTTTTTAATTTTGGAATAAAGCAGTAAATAGTAAATATATTCCGTTAGAGAAAATTTAAACGAGTCTAATCGTGATATGTATCTATGAATGGCCGATCGATATCTTACCTAAAGTGACAGTAGCCTAGCTTAATGTTAAGGTGCGGACCGCGAACTCAAAGTCATGGGATCAAATCCGTCATTGTCACTGTCGTGAACCAATCCTAACAAAATCTTTTAAGTTTATCTGGTTTACTAGGTTTTTTTTTTCTAAATTAATTCTTCGTTATACATGTACAATAGTCAAAGACGTCTATGTATGTTCTTCAAACGGAATTTCGGTCACGGCGTCTACGGAGACTAGCCATCGGCGCAGGACAGGATCATAGTGCCCAAGTGTATGCGCAAGCACACGTGCACTCTCTATTCCTTCACTCTCATAGTCCGATGGGACGGTAAACCGACACGACCGGAGAGAGATCAGGCGCAGGACCAACGGTTTTACGTGCTTTCCGTGGTACGGGGGGTAACACACCGCCAACTTACTGACTCCGGGCAGCTACTGAGAATTTCTTGATGGAAAAACTCAATAACTGATTTTTTGCCCGACCCTGGATTCGAACCCCGGGCGTTATGGTCAGCAGTCTAACTACAAGCACTAGACCAACGAGGTAGTCTTCTAGATCGGCAATTTATAACAAAAACTGTGTCACAACTGTGGACCGCGTGCGGGCGACCTTGGCAGTGTAATAAATATGCCACGCAGTTGCATTCTCATTTACCGACAGTTACTGTTTTTAGGCACATATACGAAATAAAGTCACATAATTATCTGAAATGAACATCTAATCAAATTCAAATCACGTTGACAAAGTCCGCACATAAATAATTATAGCGTTTTCTTAGTCACATTAAACAAAATCAGTGTTAGATTATCGAACACAATGTTCCCAGTTTACAAAACAAAGAAACTAGTCTCCTCGGCCGCTCGCAGTCGAAGTTACGTAGAATTGTTCGTAAAATAGTGCGCTATGTATAAAGGCCGCAGAGTTTAGTATACATAGAATTCTTTCACTATAGCTGATAGATATAAAATGTTGAGATAGTTTTAAATTGGTCACTACTCCAATTCGGATTCCAATTGAGATCAATTCAGGCATTCATTTTTGGTTTTCAACAGACTTAAAAATAATTAAAAATTTTGTACAACCGACTTCAATATATATTTAGGATAACTCAAAAACTATTGGTCAAACCTTGATCAAATTTGAATAATTTTAAATTTAAATTGAAATTGAATAGTTTTTGAGTTATTCTTAATAATTTATATTGAAGTGGGTTGTACAAATTTTTTAATTTGAAATTATTGTAAATGTACTCGGAACGGTACGCAACACAAACCTGAGTGGTTTTTCGCTGTGACGCATAGCAATATTGTAACAATTTTTATCTGATAATAAAAAAAAATTAAATTAACCCCAATTGAATATAATTTATGGGCAACAACTTTTTTGCCTACCGATCCGACCCTTTCGAATGTGTGCGTGCGCAGTAAAATTAGTTAAAATAATGCGTTACCACGCGTATGTATTGAATTTAAAAGATATAAAGGACAGAATTGTTGAGATTTTTTTAATGAATTTTTCTTCACCATTTGCCTATTTTAGTTATTATGAAACTTCTCTGCAAACTTGGCCGGTTGTTGCAAAATAACCCTGTATATAATACAGTGCAATTGGAGTTTAATTTTCACTACCTAGTTTTAAATAAAAATTGAATGAACACAATGACAGCCGTTCATATCAGTATCATTATTATATTGTCATATTGTTATAGCTATGTATGTAAATTAAATAACTTTAAATACTATAATAATAAACGTAGGAATTTTAAAGATTTCTGTAGAAAAATATTGCATCAGTTGATCATTTCGGCTACAGGATGGAGTTTTCTTCTGGACTTCAGTTACAACTGAATTTTAACAATGTTATATATTGTCAAAGGAAAGTAAGCCTTACACATTTGTCATATGACTTATTTTCATTAAACTACAATTCCAACTAAATTTTTAAATAGATCGTTCTAAAAGTCCCACTCCGTTTGCTTCTCTATCTCCATCTCTGACAATTTCTCTTGCAATAATAAAGCTGACATGTCACCTGAAAATGAAAATATTAAATGGTTACAGCCTATCAAAGATCACTGTTGAAGATGGCCCCATAGTTGCCTCAGGGGGGATTTTTGCCATAGTTTTATACCAATACTTTTACAAAAGGAGAGAAAATAGGTTGCCTTTGAGGGTTTCTTGGGCGCTTCTTGATTAAGAATCAAAATGCAAATACGTTGTCACTCTAGAGGACTAAGGTAGAATGCCTCGTTTCCAGTAAAAAGCGTCTCCGGTTCTCTACACTCACCATACGAAACACAGCAGCGTTAAGCTGCTATTTTACGCTGGTATACTGTGAGAGCGTGGTCTCACCCCGGTCAAGACGACCCATTCATCCTGCAACTATAATATATATTCAATTTAAACGAGAATTATACAACTTTCTCAGTGAAAAGTCCTTTTACACTGTACAGGAATATTTGAACTACGATAGGTAATAGGAACTTGACAAACAAATTTATTGGACCCATTATCAGATGTTTATTAATTATTTCCTATTTATTGACTACTTGTTAACATTTTGTTATAGACACAACTCTTAAATATTTTTTTTTATAGGGTAAGGGTGACAAACGAGCACACAGTCCACCCGATGGCAAGTGGTTGCTGCGGCCCATAGACATCTACATCTATCCTCTATTACAAATCAAAATGTAGATGCGTTGTCACCCGTGAGGACCAAGATGGAATGCCTCATTTCCAGTAAAAAGGGCCTCCGGCCACCTGCACTCACCAAGCGAAACGCAGAGGTAAACCTCTACTTCACGCTGGTATTCTGTGAGGTCGTGGTACCACCCCACGAGCCGGCCCATCCGTGCGACAGCAAAAGCTGCCGCGTGGCTCTACCACTGCTAAATTTCCCCGATTATTATCCCGATATTTCATATTTTTAAAGATTTGCATACTATTAATAATACCTCATTACGCGGATGTTTTACTTAGTATGACCATTTTCAATGTAATTTAACCAAACGCAAATAAATATTTCATTTCATTTCTATAATAGACCAAAAAAATTGACAATTGCAGTACAAATATTTTTTTCTATGGCAACATTTTTGCTTATCTTTTTGTTAGAGCAGTAATCCGAGTATAGAGATCGGATTGCACGTATCATTAGGCCATATCGCATTATAATACGCCTGGCAAGCAGGTTGGCAATTGCAGTTATTAATAAACTGTTATCAGAAAATTTAACAATTTTACAGTACTACAACTATACTATTAATATACATGTAGCATGGCTCTATCACGTATAAAAGAGATTGTGAAAAGATTATATACGTGGTAGAGCCACGCTGCAGCTATATTAGTAATATAGTTGTAGCACGAATGGTTCGGCTCGATCGGGGAGGGATCACGCTCTCACAGAATACCAGCGTAAAATGGCAGCTTGACACTGCTGTGTTTCGTATGATGAGTGTAGAGAACCGAAGACCTATTTTACTGGAAAAGAGGCATTCCATCTTAGTCCTCACGGATGACGACGCATCTGCATTTTGATTCTTTATGGAGGATAAATGTCACAGCAATCACTTACCATCAGGTGGACTGTGTGCTCGCTTGTCACCCTATCCTATGAAAAAAAAAGAAAAATGCTGCTGCCTAGCCCCTGGTATAGAACCCCTCTGTAGCCTCTTACGATATCTACGGGACGATATAGGGTAATGGATTTTCGTACATCGCGACTATAGGGTACGGAGTTCAGAATAAAATTTTCTAAATGGCAGCCTTGTACTGCCAAGTGCAGTGTAGTGCGACCCCCCACTTGTTGGAGTGACAACCTGTCGAACTTGTTGAACCTTGTTGTCGTGAAGGTAGTCGATGGATGTAGGTGGCTCCGGACCGTCCTCTGTGGCAATCAATGGGAGCGGCCTATGTTCAGCAGTGGACTGATGTGGAGCTACAGTATTGTGGTGACGGCCGTGTTTTGTACGTAAATACGCCTACGTAATAACAATGAGATAATCTGTAACGTAACGAAACGACTTCAAAATGGCAGTGCTTATGTCGCCCCATCCGCCATCCGCCACGCGCCGTACGTCACAGTTCCCACTCAACGTAACGAATTCTTTGATCCTTTAGTTATCGAGTAGTGTAATTAAATTTTGTATGTAGATGATAGATACGTAGCTGCAACATCAAACTGTACCCCCGTTTTTATAATCATTCGTATTCTGAATTACTACGTCGTCACTCCATCTATAGTAAAATTATTTTATCCGTGCAGTTGGGGTCATAAATCATAGTTCAGCCTTAGCCCGGCTAGGGCGGTGAGCATGTTGCGCGGGCGCAACGTCATTATCGATAACAACAAATTTAATTTTAGATATAAGTTATTATCTTCATATTTATTTTTTAAAATAACTTGTTACACTCCAAACAATTGTACTTATAGTTTTTTTAATACATATATACCTAATTAATAATTTATTTTAAATCATTATTATTCTGATTTTAATAAATACGTTGTTTTATCTAATTTTTTTTCATTTTTACCACTAATCAACATAATGACAAAACTAAATACACTATCGATATCGCTTATCGACAACAATAATGCGCACCACTATGCTCGCCCCTAAGGCCCGTGAGTGGAGAACGAAATACTCCGATGATTTATGACCCAAACAGCACGCACAAAATAATTCTTGTATAGTGGGGGGGGGGGGGTCGCCCTACACTTCGCTTATCAGCACAAGGCTGCCACTTGATAACCGTTCTTCCCCATCGGTTGTCGGTTCTTCGAGCTATATGGCCGGCCCACTGCCACTTCAGCTTACTAATCTGTTGGGCTATGTCCGTCACTCTGGTTCTACTGCGGAAATACTAATTTTTATGTTTATCACACAAATAAACTCCGAGTAGAACCCTCTACATAGATCGCTGAGCGACCTTGAGCTTCCTCATCCGGACAGCAGTGAAAGACCACGTCGCAGATCCATAGGTCATCACTGGCAACACGCACTGGTTGTACAGTCTCGGTTTCAAGTTTTGAGGTATACCTGACAAGAAGATGTGCCGTAATTTCCCGAAAGGTGCCCAGCCGAGTTGAATCCGTCGACTGACCTCTCGGTCGAAGTTGGATTTACCTAGTCGGACTATTTGTCCCAGGTAAACATACTCGTCAACAACTTCGAGCTTAGTGTTCCCAACAACTACCGGCATAGGTGTGACATGGACATTACACATGTTCTTTGTTTTGTCCATGTTCATCTTAAGACCTGTCCGTTGGTTTGCCTCCCACTATGGAAGCATATTTAAAGCCGTATTCACGTCAAAATATTTGGAAGTCTACTTACTAGGGTCAGCTTTGATGGGCTTCACGCGACCGATGAGGCTTGGCAAGAAGTCGGTTTTCCTTATCTGCTTGAAGAAAGCGTGATTCAGAAGCTGAGTTGCAGACGGCCGTCGCTCTGGATCTCTAGAGACATTATTCAAATTCAAATCATTTATTTGCAATCCAAGTGTACATAATTGGTCTTAATTTAAAGATGTGCTTACAACTTAGACGCCCTTTTCAGGCACTGCTAATTTGACGAGGCCACATAAAATATATATATAAAATATACTTAGAAGCTAGAAAAAAAAAATACATAATAGTATTATTTTTTTCTAAATACTCCTACACTGAGTAGAAGGGGTTTTGTTTTAAATATTTATTGAGGCTTGCAATGCAATTGCTTGAAATGTGGTTAATTCTGATATGTTTTTATTGCCTGTGGTAAATTATTATAATCTTTTATTGCCACATAGGAGGGGCTTGTATTTAACATTTTTGTTCGCGATTGTGGTAAGTATAATTTATTTATGTTACGTGTATTTATGTTATGTATATCTTTAATATCCTTGAAAATATTATTATTTTGTGGACAAAAAGGCATAGATCATAAATGTACATACAGGGTAAGGTAAGAATATTTAGTTGTTGAAATACGGTCTGCAGCTAGTAGTGTTATCTATCTGGGCTGGTATTCTAACGCACTTCTTCTGGGTAAATAACAGCTGCACATCGACGCTACGTCCCCACACTATTCACAAGGAACTGAGATGATGTCTTAATTTTACGGTACGCAAATAAACATAGTTTTGCTCATGTTGGCACGTGCTCGTCGGTGAAGTATGATTGTGAGGAAGCCCGTCTTAATTTTAATTTTATTTTCTTTTATTTAATTTTATTAATTTACGTCTGTTGTACATGAGATGTCCCATATCGTCCCGTGGGTATCGTAAACACGAAAGAGAGAAAACTGAAACCAGAAATAGGCAGCCTAATCCTGATAAAACTCGAGGTTTTAAAAAAACTGCGGTTGCCAACCCGCCTGCCAAGCGTGGCAACGGTAGCAAAGTGGCCTACGAGGCAATCTGAGGTGGAGGTCTACGTTCAGCAAGTGAACTTTTATAGGCTGTAATGGTATGAGAGGTGGTATACTGCCACCTACCAGAAGCCATTTAACTATTCTGGTACTCTCCATAGTCGCCTCTTATGACACCCATGGGACATGGAGTGATGCGCTATCATACTCATCATATAAGTAGTTTATTTATTTAAAAAATAAGCAACTGCTGTAAGTTTTTCGAATAAAATTAATACGACGACGCCGTCACTGTAGAAACAGAAACTTTTTTATTCAATACTAGCTGTTCCCCGCGACTTCGCCTGCGTGTTATTTGGGGTTTTAATTTTTTTGCGCGGAACCCTAATTCTTTTTCTAAAATAAAAGTAGCCTAAGTTACTCCTTGTGACATCAGCTATCCGCCAGTTAAAATCTCGTCAAGGTAGGTCCAGCCGTTTCGGAGGTTAGCCAGCAGTTAGCAAACAGACAGACAGACGGACAGACAAAAACTTTAAAAATTGTATTTTGTTATTAGTACCGTATATACTTTCATATGCATTTAATAAAAACCGTAATTTTGAAATTACAAACAGACACTTCAATTTTATTTATTTGTATAGATAGATTATAAATAATACTTATTGAAAGTCACTTTTTTATTTAATTACCATTGGTTCGAAATAAACCTCTGTCCTGGGAAGAACCAGCAAGAAACCCAGCGGGACTTTTCTTTAAATAACAGCTTACAATCATGTATGTTACACAATGAACCACACAAAACAAATTAGAAATAGCTTGGTAGCGATCACCTCATTCCCAGCGGTTATTATCATCCATAAACTCCTTAATATTATAATAACCCTTTTTATACAAACTTTGTTTAATAAAGTTTTTAAACTTTGAGCAGGTCAAATTTTGTATATTTTCTGGGATTTTGTTGTAAAAGCATACACATCGCCACAAGAATGAATTACTGACTCGGTGGAGTCGAGTAACTGGTACTACTAGCTTGTGTCTGTTCCTAGTATTTACAGAATGAATATCACTTATTTTTGTATAACTACCTTAATTTTTGTGTTCATACGTTTTGTATATGGTTAACTATACTGTATCCAGCGACATAACTCCACATTGTTCCATGTTGTTCTGGGACGGATATGTATAAGTGTTTATCTGGGACTTATACCCAAAAAATAACGCACCAACTGTGTTACTTGCCTAACATGTAGTAAGAAGATTAAATTGAAATTTTCAAAAAATCCCCGAAACAAAAGAGCTGATGATCTTCAAACGACTGAAAAGATTTTCTTGAATCATAGCTAAGAACACACTCGATGAAGTCATATTTAAAAATAAAACCGCATCTCACAGATAGACACACAGGCCGACAGACACTTATAGCAGTCAATCGTTTTGCGTCGGGGTTTAGAAAAAGACTTTTTTTTATAGGAGAGGGGGCAAACGAGCATGCGGCTCACCTGATGGTAAGTGACTACCGCCGCCCATGAACAACTGCAACACCAGGGAAACCAGGGGAATCGCAGATGCGTTGCCGGCCTTTTAAAAAGGAGTACGCTCTTTTCTTGAAGGTCCCTAAGTCGTATCGGTCCGGAAAAATCGCTGATGGTAATCGATTCCACAAGGAAGTCGTGCGAGGAAGAAAACATCTTCTAAATCGCACAGTGGTGGACCGCCAATCATCCAGATGGTGTGGATGGTATCGGGAGTTCCGCCGCGATGTGCGTTCGTGAAATTTGGCGGCTGGGATTAATCCGAACAATTCCTCAGAGCACTCCCCATGGTAGATGCGAAAGAAAATGCAAAGAGATGCAACATCTCTTCGCAGCGCCAATGAGTCGAGCCGATTCGAGCCGCTCTGCGCTGGATGCGGTCAAGTGGAAGGAGCTGGCACTGGGGAGCCCCTGCCCAGAGATGGGAACAGTATTCCATGTGAGGCCGAACCTGCGCCTTGTAAAGTTGCAGGCGGTGTGCCGGCATGAAATACTGTTCCGCTCTGCTGAGCACGCCAAGCTTTTTAGAGGCCAATTTGGCCTTCTCTTCCAAGTGACCACGAAACTGCACGTCACTCGATATGTCGACGCCGAGGATTGCGATACTGGCTGAGGCAACCAGGGGAGTGCTTGAAACTGAGGAGATACGACAAAGGGGTTCTTTTTAGCGGTAAACGCGCAAACTTGTGTCTTCTGAGAATTAAACTGGACTAGATTTAGTCGCCCCCAGTCCGAGACTTTGTCCAGCAAAGACTCGACTTCAGACACAAGTTTGTTCCGGTACTCGGAGACGTTTTCCCGAGAAATATTAGCACGGCCGGTGTATAGAGCATCACCAGTGCTGTCATCCGCATAGCAATGAACTAATGTAATATTTGATTTGTGATTGTGTAACCAATAGGTTAGCTCACCGATCATCTTTTACACAATTTTTTAGGTCAAACGTGTCCCGAGTAGCTCACTTCTCTTTAGACTCTGCCTACCCACTTCGGGAATTATAGGTGTGAATTTGTATGTATGTATATCGCCACACTGACCTCTGCAGCGCCATCTCACTGATGTGGTGGAAGGTGTCGGAAAGCTTCCTGTTCGCGTACACTTGCCGCAATCGGGATACTCCGTCAGCGCTGTCACCCACTCCGCTGTCCGTGTTGTACATACCTGAAATTTTTTTATAGGATAAGGACGACGAACGAGCACACAGTCCACCTGATGGTAAGTGGTTTCTGCGGCCTATAGACATCTACATCTATCCTCGATTACGAACCAAAATGCATGTGCTTTGTTTGTCACCCGTGAGAACTAAGATGGAACGCCCCGTTTCCAGTAAAAAGGGTCTCCAGTTCTCTACACTCACCATACGAATCACAGTAGCGTTAAGCTGCTATTTTACGCTGATATTCTGTGAGAGCGTGGTCCTTCCCCGATCGAGCCGACCCATTCGTCCTACAATGCGTGCTTACGTGCGGCAATTTTAACGTTTGAAGATTAAGACGTAAAGTATTTATAATAAGTTGATATAAAATCATCATCGTGTGTGGCATAGTTAGTCTAGTGGCCGCAAAAGCGACTCCTGGTCCGGAGGTCCTAGGTTCGAATTAGCGAGATCTCTCTTCGGTCGTATCGGTCTATGAGAGTGAGGGAATAGAGAGTGCAGCTGTGTTGGCACACACACTTGTGCGTTATAATCCTGTCCTGTGATGGCTAGTCTCCGTTCAGACTGGCCGCCGTGACCGAAATTCGGTCTGGAGGACGTTAAGACGCGACAGAGAGAAATGAAACAGGAGATCAGCACGAGCAGGGCAGCAGCATATTTCTGATATCACCGGTTCACACGGCGCGGCTCTCCAAGGATGCTGTACTGTGGGTTTAAGGAAATTAACCACCCACCATACTGCCCAGATCTAGCCCCTATAGACTACTTTTTATTCCCAAACTTAAAGAGAGACTGTCAGGGAAAGCGATTTGCAGACAATAATGAGCTCAAGTACACTGTAAATGAGCATTTTTCAGGGCGAGACAAAGAATATTTTTTCAAGGGAATATAGTTAATGATGATAATAATGATGTCATGGGAGACTATATTGAAAAATAAAAAATATTTTATAATTTTTTTTTAACATATATCCATACCGAGAATACATTGAGCGGCCCTCATATATATTGCTATGGACCAATGTACTTAATATTTAAGTCCTTGGGGCCTTAAATAAAGATTATATTATTTGTATTGTCAAAAACACTTACTCTTCATCTCCCCATCGTCAAGAGGCTCCGGAAACGACGAGCAGTCTAGTAGCTGAGGCCTGCTTCCCCTCACTTTCTCCGTGAACATGAGGGTAGTGGGCACTTCCGCGAAAGGAACCGCGCCATTAGCAAGTTCGCAGCACAGTACGCCCAGTGAATAAATGTCGGAACGTTCGTCGTAGCCTTTCAAGTTCTAGTATGGGGAAAACATCGGTAAAAATTAAGAGTTAACTTATTCCATAAAGCTACTAACAAATGAATCACTTGCAAGGCTTCATTGCACATTTTATTGTTCTAATGCTGCCGAATACAGGTTTATGTCTCTTCTTCATCGCTCCATAAAGTCCACTGCTGGCCATTACCTCTCCAACTGAAGGTCGCCGTAAACGTCACGATTGTCACGCGGCTTGCCAATTACAGTATAAGATGTCACACTACATTGACACTTTCCATTTTTCATCACTGGTCTGAGTATTTTGTTACAGGCATTTATTTGAATTTGAAGAGTATAGAAAGACATTATGACTACAGGTTATGAAGTATTCTATCATAGTACTAATGGATCGGATATTTTTTGTTTGGAATTGGCTTATATAAATATTGGCAGTAGTTGGAACAAGTTTGCTTATGTACACCTTCCTGTCAATGTACAGCAAGTGAATGATATGAAAGTATTAGGGCGCGTTCCGACGACACGCAACCCGCTACGCGCACGACACGCGCGGCAGCACCCGCGTCTAACTCGCTTTGAAACTTGTTGCATATATTTTGACTCTTATAATAATAATGTAATAATAATAAAGTTTTATTTCTCTACACATTTACAGAGTTTACAAAAAAAAAAATACATAGAACTATTAGAAATTTATTTGTTGGTTTATGTAGTCCCTCTTGGGTAAAAGCCTCCTCCAACTTGAACCATTCCTCACGGTTTTTGGCAATTTGCATCCATTGTTCTCCTGCTGTGTTAATAATGTCATCCACCCATCTTTCCTCACCCGCGTCTAATTCGTTTTGAAATTTGTTGCATATATTTTGAGTCTTATGACAAATTAATAAATCTGAAATTGCATTTATCGACGTTCAACCGCACCCGCCTCCCCCACGCCACGCGGCCGCCTCGTTCCCGCTCGGCGCTGATCTCGTGCTCACCCCGCACACGCGCTTTATATACAATTTCAGATTTATTGATTTGTCATAAGACTCAAATTATATGCAACAAATTTCAAAGCGAATTAGACGCGGGTGGTGACATGCGTGTCGTCGGAACGTGCCCTTAGTATTAAAAAAAAGACTACTCAATGAGGGCATCCACGACTTTTTATGCCACTAGGGCGGCGCCACTTTCGAGTGAGGTAAAATATTTGACAGATTTCATAGCGGGGACGATAATTTCTTAGGAAAATGTAATCTTTAAGGTTTCTTTCTGTATTATTAGTTATATTTTATATTAATTACATTAGAAATGAATAAACCAAACTATAAATATAACTAAAAGACGACTTTTAAAAAAAAGAGTTATAATGTGCAAAAAATTAAAAATCAAACCATTGACGCATTGTGTTATATATTAATATAATACTCTAGACAATGATAAACTATTATTTAAAACTAATTTGTCAATTAAATGACACTGTGTAACAAAAAACTTTACCTCAGTCGCTAGTAGCGACATCTGGTGAGTGGAAGATTATTAGCCCTCATTATCATTTGCTCACCTGTTCTAATAATTCTGGGCTGAGCCACATCAAGTTAGCATTATCGTGATCAGGTGGAGGAAGATTGTGTAGTTGACGCTGGCGTCTGCCGCGCACCATCATAGAGGCGGCAGTACGGAGCCCTGACAGTTTTACACTACCATTTGTGTCCAGAAGAACATGACTAGCACGGACACTTCTGAAATTCAGTGCGATTGTTTTAGTGGTTATCATACTTGAGAATCGATTGATTTGCAGATTCTGGAATCAAATTCCAGTCAGGTCCAATATTAATGAAGCACACAAATTAATGTGCTGCAATGTTTTCATGCTTTTGATACTGCAGCATATCATGAGAGAGCCATGCTGCAGGTATATTATGGTTGTAGCACAAATGGGTTGGCTCGTTATACGTGGTAGAGCCATGCTGCAGCTATATTAGTACTATAGTTGTAGCACGTATGGGTCGGCTCGACTGGTGAAGGACCACGCTCTCACAGAATACCAAAGTAAAATAGCAGCTTAACACTACTGTGTTTTGTATGGTGGGTGTAGTGAACCGGAGACCCTTTCTACTGGAAAAGAGGCATTCCATCTTAGTCCTCACGGGTGACAACGCATCTGCATTTTGATTTGCAAACGAGGATAAATGTAGATGTCTATGGGTCACAGCAACCACTTACCATCAGGTGGACTGTATGCTTGTTTGTCACCTCTATTCTATTAAAAAAAATACTTGCTTTTATCTACATTTTTTCAGAGCACTTAAGTGTTCCGCAATGCTCTCACAAAAGGTTATGCAAGTGATTCTAACCGAGCCATTTTGAAAGCACTTAGTCATCCTTAGGTGAAAACCAATAGTGTTTATATATAATATTTATAAGTTTTAAGTAATGTTAAGAATTTATGTTAGATTACACTGTGTAGTGGTGGTGTAAGAATAACCACATTACACTGTATTGTGCTGTGGGTTTAGTATAAGACGACAAAGGTAAACAAACCAGAAGATGGGCAGCAGTATCTTTCTGACAACAACTAAAAAATTAAAAACTGCATTTGCCAAACTGTGTCATGTATGACAACTGTAGCATCTATGGCCCTATGAGGCAATCTATGAGGGAGGCTTACGTTCAATTTTAATAGAATCTAAAGGTAAGGGTAGTATGTTAGATGTATGTTAGACCAGCTCCATGTAGTACTACCAAAAATGATTAGCATAAACCCCAGTGTTTGAAAGTTATTGCCATGGTTAAAATGTTTATACCCAAGAAAGTGAATGCAGCGAACATAACTTGATTTTAAGAGGTTTTTACACCTGTATTCACAAATAAAGAATTTGAATTTTTAAGAATAAAATCACCATTATCTATTAACTAAGTGATTCCCGGTCGCTTCGTGAGCGCACAATAATATTCTATTGTGAAACCTATACTCATTTCGCAATGTATACACTCTATATAGGGATTTTATGATAGTCCTATAAAAAAGTATATATATCAATTTTATTTAAATTAAATCTTCATATATAAAAATTACGTGTTACGTTGTTTGTCCGCAATGAACTTCTAAACTACTGAACCGATTTCAATGAAATTTTGCACACTCTGTGCAGTTCGGTCCAACTTGAGAGATAGGACACTTTTTATCCTGATAAGTGACACTCAATATTTTTTTATTACGAATACAAGGATTTTTTAAATGAAGGGTCGTCGAAAAGGGCAGAACAACGTCGGCCTGGCCAGCTAGTATATATATAGATAAATGGTAATCATTAACATAAATTTTTATGCTGATTGTTTTTTTGCAGAAGAATGTGGGCATAGTCACAATCTACCTGATGACTACAATGAAGAATTTCAATGCAGATGTATTGGTGTACAGAATTTTGAGATGGGTAGCCCTTTCTTCTAGTAACTACTCAAAAGAGTAAAAAAACTATGGTCCCTATCCACTTGCCAAGCATGGTAACTATGGCAAATACATAGATATAGTATACATTAGATAGAGTGGTTAGGGTGAGACCAAAAACGAAATGTACCGGTGTGAGTGAAATGTGCATGTGTGCGAGACGAATAGTGCTGCACCATGCATCAACTTCAATTTATCGATACAAAGTGCTGTATTTGTGTCATAAAATGAATATTTTTATGTTTGAGGGCATAAAATAAAACTAAAATCAAAAAGTTTTTGTGATTTTTATTTTTTACCAAAAAAATTAATTTATTGTAAAAATGTTGTAAGCTCTCCTTAGAGGTATTTTGCAATTTTGTTTCATACTTCAACCTAATAATCAAGTAAGTTTATTAGTATTAATTATTAGTTTAATACTTAAGAGTTTATGGTTTGATAATGCTGGAGAATCATATGTATGTATGTCAAGTATGTTAAAAAGGTTTTTGCAGGACACAAGGCATTCGTTTACTAATTTTCGAAACATATTTTCGTTTACAATTTTTCCTTTCATATGCTTTAGGAAAACTCGTTCAGAATGAATACCTATCTCATAAACGTCTTGAGAGAGATAAACAGAAATAAACAGCAGTGCTTACACTGGTGTGTTCCGGCCTGTATTGTATAGAAAACCTGTATAACTATAAGCTTTAAGGCATTTTAGCTCCGTCCTCAGGAGTGAAAACACATTTGTAGCTTTCTTTGTTAGGAGTCGACTGTAGGTGACCATGTACTGCAGTAGCTTTTTACCATCAAGTGATACTGTAAGTTCCTGTTACTTTCATTTTATTAAAAAATATACATTATAAGGACGACGACAATAAGATGTATACATTTAAATATGCTCAAACGAAATAAACATATGTACAGTAAAATATATAATAAGGAACTATATAACAAGGAACGCACGGGCATAAATAATTTGCATATTGAACCAGAACGCAGTTTTACCTTTTGTGCACTTCTATGAAAAGAAAAACATTTTTATTCAAAATGCTTGCTACATATAGTTGAATATTTTTTGGGAACCCAGTCTTCTCTATTAATTATTTTTAACCATTTTTGTTTAACCTCAATTTTTTTTCAATTCAAATTATCTCATTAAAGTATTTACTATAATGCCATTTGGCTACGAAATCTTAAAAATTAAAAATAGAAAATTAAAAAAATTATGAAGTTATAAGAGGCTGCATCAAAAATATGCCTTTGCCTGTTAATAACATATGATCAATAAGATGATATTGTTGATATATGATGATATTGATTTGATTTAATCTTTGGAGTAAGAATAGAGTCCGTCATACAGGCATAATTGATAGAATTCACAAAAAAATTCCTATCTTACAAGCCAAGTATGATAAGATTCCTAAACAATTTGTATTCGATAAGAAGTATAAGATACAATTAAATGAAACCAGCCAGCCGGAAGGATTAAGCCCAAAAGAGCTTAGAGTTTTCATCGATGGTTCTCAAACAAATGAAGGTGTAGGTTCTGGAACTTTCTCTGAAGACCTCAATATCCACATATGCACACCGCTGGGTACCTATAACACAGTTTTTCAGGCGGAATGTATGGGTATCATTCAAGCGGCCATAGCAATAGATGCTAGGAAGGTTAGTGACTTCCCCATCAGAATACTGACCGACAGTAGGGCGGTACTACAAGCTCTGAGTTGCAATGTGGTGAATTCGGGACTAATACATGAATGCCATCAACGATTAAATGAGGTATGTAAAAACAACAATGTGACTCTGCAATGGATAAAGGGACACAGTGGATCCAGAGGCAATGATGCAGCAGACGAACTGGCCAGAAGAGGATCGGCTCTGGCCACTATAGGGCCGGAACCAATTATACCAATCCCCTTTGGTAATGTTCGTTCACTGGTACATAGACACTTCACTGATCTACACGCTCAGCTTTGGAAAAATATAGTAGACTGTAGACAAGCTAGGGAGGCCCTGTCTGAAATAAACAGTCGTTTAACCAAAGTTCTAATGAGACTGAACAAGCAGCAGATCAGGATAGTAACAAGTGCTATCACAGGACACGGCAACTTTAACAAGCATTTATTTACTATAAGTGTTATAGATATTCATAGTCTCCTGTGCGGGGCATGTATGGGGGAAGAAAAAACGGCGGCCCATGTGATATTGAAATGTCCAGAGGTCGCTACGTACAGGGCTAAACATCTCAGAGATCACTCCCCGAAGTTGCAACATCAAAGGACTGTTGTGCTTCTTCGGGGAGATCTCATGGCTCGAATAAGCATATTATTTCTGCCCACACCCAAATACGCGCATAGACGTGGAGTTGCGGAAATCAGCCCATCGTAAACTAAACTAAACTAACTAAAATGATATTGCTAGTGTCAATCCCTACAAAAATTAAAGCAGAAAATCAATCAGAAAAATTCACGTATTTGTTATTATTCTTAATATAATTCTTACACATTTAGAGCATTATCGTAATAAAATGTGATATTTTTCCCTATCCATTTATGTATAAAACATTTATACCAGTTCTAAATTATTGCATTTAGAGTGCTAATATTTTAATTGTACTTACGTGTGAAATGTAAATTTTGTGGTTTTTTTTTTTCCAATGAAACTGCATTCGGGTATTGCACACTTCATCATATTTAATCACACCTTTTGAAACACTTATTAATACTTCAAAATCAAAGATATCGTGAAAATAAGCAGGATTTGTTTCGTTAACGATTAATATCAGCCCGATATAGGCCTATAGCATGTACATGTATGGTCTAGCCATTCTATCTTGTTCTAACTTAAGCATATGCTATGCCCTATATGTTTTACATTGCCAATCTAACCTAAGTATACACTAAATCTATGGGTGAATATCCCGGCCAAACTATAGGGAAGGCCTATGTTCAGCAGTGGACTTTTGACTGGCTATAACAATGATGATGACGAATAGATCATCATCATTTCTTAATTCTTTATTTCATTTAATTTTAAATGGTAAAGATAAAAATTAGCAAAATGTTACCTGTGAACAAACAGTTGTTTGTGTAAATACTGTAAAGCTAGTAGGACATCTTTCAATATAATAGCACAGGCAAGCTCTGGGAGACCTTCTTGAAAATACCGATCAAGAATGTCACGACATGACCCTAAAGTCATTAATGGGGACACCACATACAACTCTTGGCCATGGACAAAAGATGTCAAGTATGACAGAATGTTGGGATGCTGCAGTTCTTTCCTGGTGAGGATATCTTGCTGGAATGTAGAAATATTTGTTTGAATAAGAAAATGTAAATGCCAGTCTTTCAGTAAATAATGAGTAGGTATGCTTTTGTATCTAAACAAACTTTCTACTTAATAATATCAAATAACAAAGTTAAACATTTAAATAGTTGGAGTGTAACAAATAACTGTTTATTTACCAAATGTTTGTCAAACCAAATCAATGAAAAACAATCACTAATTACCTGTATCAAATTTGCTTTCTCTTTCTCTTTACTTTCATCCACAAAATATCTCTTGATAGCCACATTTTGATTATTTGGTTTGTACAAAGCTGAATAAACAACGGCCACTCCTCCACAACACTCTGCTATAATTGAAGTTAATTGGTAATCATTGATATCAGGATTAAACATCGCAAGGCTCGAAACAAAATTGTTTTTAATCTTAGTCTTATTGAAGGTACGCAGTGTTAGTTTAGGTATGTGCAGTTATAAAAATATCATGTTGATAAATTATATATTTTGTTCTAAAAATAGTCACTTTATTGGCGAAATAAATATCAACAAAATAAATAAAATTGTTTTCTGTCTTGTCTTTAGACCTCAGTTGATATTTAAAATGACAATGACATTTGACATAAACGTTCCGAAATAGAAGTAATTTCTATTTTATGCCAAGGAATTAGTTAATATAATAATTCCATGTTTTATCTTTCTTCTGACTACTACTTTTTATTTTTTAGGCTTTAACATTTAGTTTTTTTAGAATAGAGAAAAATATAATTTATTTATTTTGTCTTATCATTAAGGATAAACATTCCGAATGACAGCGGAATGAGCAGTCTGAATTAAATCAGCAGGCGTAGTCCCAACATATTATTACTGTTAAGAAAATCGTATTCTTGAACAAAGAGTTTAATATAGTAACCACTAAGTTTTACTTCTGAAACTGAAGTACTAGTTATGTATCGAAGCTAGCGCACAATCGAATGGTGGTTCAAATTGGAATTAACTTCGATTGAGTATTGCAATTGTGGCGGTGTAACAATATCTACTACCTCATATCGTCCCGTGGGTGTCGTAGGGGTCGACGGAGGGAAAATGAAATAGGAGATGAGCATCAGCATCTTCCTGATAACAACTCAAAATTATAAAAACTGCGGTTGCCAACCAGTTGTTACGCTTGGCACTTGCCAACCATGGCAATTGCCTGCCAAGCGTAGTAAGTATGGCAAATCCCTATGTTCAACAGTGGACTTTTATAGACTAAAATATTGCATAAGGCTTATGTTCAGCAGTAGACTTTTATAGACTAAACTATGGCATGAGGCTTATGTTCAGAAGTTGACTTTTATAGGTTTTAATAGATGGATAGATGGAGTATCATAAGGATCGAAAAATTCGTATGTACTTACCACTTGATTGAATAGTTGTCAAATACAATAACAGAAAAAGTACTTTATTTAGATCTTAAGCGATTGGTTTAATCAATAGTTTCGATGAAATTACTTTCTAATTTTACATCATCATAACTTGTGTTTCGTCTTTGGTGAAAGCTCATTGATTCGATCTTTTGTCATATTTAATTAATTAAATTAAATTTTATTAATTAACTTAAAACAATCACCAACTTTTCCGTATCATCATATGACAAATTTTGTAACCATATTCGAATAAAAATTTTACAATCTGTCATTTTTAATGGATATATGTACAAAATTGCATTGACTTGATTATACAGAAAAGGGCCAAGTAATGTAAAAAATCTATGCATGAAAGGATGCCTTATTCTAATGTTAGTTTCACTTACTTTATCTTTGCGTTTTTTCTCAGTGACCTCT